>OY735224.1:2111336-2131336 GCA_963457665.1 Thysanoteuthis rhombus | reverse complement strand
TTCTCCAACCAGGTGTATATTTTCCTTTCTTTCTTTTAAGCTGTTTCTTTCGTTTCATTCCTTAAGAAAAAAAAAAGATTTCTTGAGTTCTATTTTTCTGAATTTGTTTAAATCCATTTCGTTTCGTTTTGCTTTTCGTTTTTCGATTTAATTTTCCTTTTCTGTTTTTCTTTCACCAACTATATACTTTCTTTCTTTCTGTCTTCTTTTTAGAATCCCGAATCCGTCTAATTCCATTTCGTTTCGTTATTTTCGTTTTTCGTTTTTTTCTTATTTTTCCTTTCTTTTTTGAATGATTTCTTTTGCTTTTCATCATTAGTTTTTTTCATGTATGTGTCTCTTTCATCCTTCTTCTTTACCCATCTTTATTCGTTAAATTTATTCATCCTATCATTTTCTACCTTCCTTTTCTGAGATTCATAGTTTTGCTGTCTTTTCTCTTTTCTCTTTTCTCTTTCCTCTTTCATATATCTTTCTTCATGTTTTTTCTTCTTTCGTCTTTCATTTATTCTTGATATTTTCCTTTTCTAATTTTCTTTTCTTTCTTTTTCATTCATCTAATTTTTTAAATTCTACTTCCACCTCTCTCTTTAATTGATTGGGGGATTCTTTATCTTTCCTTCAAAATTATCATCTATTTTTTTTTTTTGTCTTTTTTCCTTCTTTCTTTCCTCCTTTCTTTCTTTCTTTCTTTCTTCTTCGCTTTCTATCTTTTAAATAGTTATTCATTTCTTTATCTATTCGAATTTTTTCGTTTTTCTTTCATTTTTTTTCCATTTCTTATCTTATCTTCCTTCCCCTTTTCATTAGGGAAGCTTTGGATTTTTTCAATTCAATTAATTCTTTTTAATCAACTTTCTCTTTAGTTATCGTTGACAACTTTATCTTATTCAAATATCGAATCCCATCTTTGGATTCAAAATTCGTCTTCAAAGACCGACAATCGCTCGAAGATATGTTAGGAAACATGTTTTTTTCATTTTCACACCAGTTGATGCGCAGCTAGCTCTGGATTTGTATGAATTCGTTTAGTATCCTTTTAAGGTCCATATATATATATATATATATATATATATATATATATATATATATATATATATATATATATATATATATAAACTGTAGAGAGTAAGACAGACTCGGTAGTATAGTGTATGGAAGTTAGGTTTATTTAATGTTATTATTAATGCTGTAGACATGTTTCGGGAGATATTCCCATCTTCAGTTGTGTGTGTGTGTGTGTGTGTGTGTGTGTGTGTGTGTGTGTGTGTGTGTGTGTGTACTTCTAGAGGTTATAGGTTTGATGTGGAACATGATTCCACCACCAGGAGCTTTGCTTTGTGAGTAAAAAGAGGTATCCTATCTGCTGGGGCATCCTGTTGTGCGAGAGAAAGTCCAGACAGTGATTAAGTCTATGGTTTATATATATACATATATATATATATATATATATATATATATATATATATATATATATATATATATATATATATATATAGAGAGAGAGAGAGAGAGAGAGAGAGAGAGAGAGAGAGAGAGAGGTAGAATACATGGAGATAGACAAATATGAATGTACCAAGATAAATATTAAAAGATACAAAAGATGAATAGATAGGTAGATAGATAGATAGATATGAATAAGTCTATCCATGTCTATTGAGATAGATAAATAGATAGATAGTTAGATATGCATAGACAGAAATATGTAGATTTGCATACAGATAGATAGATAGGTGGAAGGAAATGAACAAACTGAGATAGATAGAAAGATTGAGATGAATGCACACGTGCACACGTGCAAACTCACATATATAGAAAAATACACACACATTCACATATATATTATAGATAAAGATATGAAAAGAGTGATATATATATATATATATATAGAGAGAGAGAGAGAGATTGAGAGAGAGAGAGACAGACAGACAGACAGAGACAGAGAGACAGAGACAGAGAGAAAGAGAGAGGGAGAGAGAGAGTTAGACAGACAGAGACTGAGTGGGAGAGAGAGAGACTAAGATAGATGGATAGATATGAACATACAATATATATACATATATATATATATATATATATATATATATATATATATATATATATATATATATAGAGAGAGAGAGAGAGAGAGAGATGAATACACAGAGATAGACAAATATGAACGCACTAATATATATATATATATATATATAGATAGATAGATAGATAGATAGATAGATATGAATAAGTCTATCCATGTCCATTGAGATATCGATATATAGATACATAAATTGATAGATAGATAGATATGAATGGAGATATTTCGATTTGTATTCAGATAAATAAATCGATAGATAGATAGATGGAAGGAAATGAACAAACTGAGATAGATAGATAGATCGATAGGAAGATTTAGACGAAGGCACGTGCGCAGGTGCACTCACACACACACACACACACAAACACACACATATATAGACAAATATGAACACACACATCCATATATATAGAGAGAGATAGATCGATAGATAGATAGAGAGAGAGAGAGTGAGAGAGAGAAAGAAAGAAAGAAAAAAAGAAAGAAAGAAAGAAAAAAGAAAGAAAGAAAGAAAGAAAAAAAGAAAGAAAGAAAAAAGAAAGAAAGAAAGAAAAAAGAAAAAAAGAAAGATTGATAGATGGAGAGAGAGAGATATAGACTGAGGTAGATAGATATACATTAGGTTGACCAAAAAAAAAAGCAACTTCGTGTTGTTTTTATCGTTATATGTCATTAGTGGCATTTTGTATTAACTAACATCATTCAAGAATATAGCTTTTGATTGTATTGTAACCACCCTGAATGGGGTTCGCACAGGAGAATGAGATTATAAACTCAACGTTTGGAGGACAACGTACGGTGGTCAGATGAAACAAAAATCAACCTATGTTTTGGTATCAACAGATGCCGTCGGAAAAGTCATGATCTTGAGTTGCTTATGTTCTAATGGCACTGACGAGCTGAATTCCATCGACAGGGTTATCAATGTCGAAGCTTACATCAATATATCGAAAGAAAATATATTGTCTCCACTCTATTTTTCGTATGGGGTGTACTTATTTCTGGACAGCTATGTACTCGTATTTTTTGTTACAGAGTTTTAATGCTGGTGAGTTTGCTAAGAAATGATACTCGATAATAGCAATTTTGATCTCACTAGAAATGATAAAAATCTGGCATGTTTAGTGTAGAAGAAAATTCACTTTTTATTTAAAAAAAAAATGGTTGGGCTGTACTTATTTATTGGCGATACTGTAGATCTTTAGAAATTAGGAGTGATCTGAGAGAGGTAATAGAAATGTTTATGATTATGTAGAGTTCAGAATTAATTGATCTTTTTTTAAAAATATATTTCTGCGTAGAATGGGCACAAGGTACCGAGAGACTACATACATACGTTAGAAATGAATAGAACTTGATTAAATATCAGAAAACAGAAAATATTTACTGGAATATGTAGTGTTATCAAATGATGTATTTATTAAGAAGAATTATGATGTTTATAACACCAGGGTTTCTTGGACTGGGTCCCGCGGAACACTTGGGTTTTGTTTAATATATTTTTGATTCCATGACCAATTTTAAGAAGTAACCGTTCACAGTTCCAAATGAAATTTTATGTGGTATTGCTGCACAAAATCAGAATGTGTTCATTGTAGCTGTTTTCGATCTTTGGTTTTTACTGACAAAGCTGTGCCTAATGAAGAATCAAGGGTAACTTATTATAGACATAAATAACCATAGCCATCTATTTTCATAAATTTCGTATTTCAAAATTACACAATATTCGGCTTTCAAAAACGTATCTCGTCCGTACACGAAACGCATCCAGTCGTCGTGAGGATTGTACACCGTACATTACAGAGGTTCCCAATTATTATAATCTATATATGTTATATATCTTCTTAGTTATAATTTTTTTCGGTCTGCTTCAGGGGTTCCGTGAGTGAAAGATGTTTGAGAAACTCCGTATTGCACCACAGCAAATATTTAAGGCCCTGGATATTGTGTAAATATTATTACTTTGAGGTGTGTTTGTATATACAATTTGTGCCCTTTTTTCACACTAAACTAAATATTTTAGATGAAGAGCGTGGTTCCAAAACGTGATAAACGCCATTTAAGAAAAATAGATGGTTTTAATTAAAGTAAAAATCGAATTCTTGATTTGAACTTTTCTTCTTATCTAAACCATGTAGATATCATGCTTACACATAAGGGTTGTAATGAAATGAAAAAAAATAAAAACAAGAATTTGTCTTTTGATTTAATTAAACACTTTCATTTTATGAATGGTACTTATTGCGTTTTGGAAACGCACTCTTCAAATGTTCTATGTTGAATGAGAGGAATCTACCCCTCTAGAAAGAATGAAGGTTTCGGTTTCAAATTTCAGAACTCTACCAAATATGACAGTCACCTGAAAAAGGCCGAGGCGTACAGTGGCTGGAATTTTATGACTATAACAACCAAGATGAAAACACTAGTTAAAATAAGTCAGCGTATGATTAAGAAGAAAAAAAGTAAACGATATAAACAGTCACAAAAGCTTTATCCATCTGTTTATTTGTTGAATAAAAATGTCCATATAGGTATCTCCTAGAAAATTTACATTTGAAATTCTTATTCAACAATGAAATATGCTTTCATTTAAGTCATAAAAATGTATGAAACTTGATAAAAAAAGATCTTACAATCTCACCAGTACTGAGGAACATTTACCAGACACGTTTTATTTATTCATTTCTCTTAAAGTCTTCTGTATATTCCTATTGAAAACTCTAAAAATTACCCTCTCAATTTATTTTCCATCCCAAAGGATCTAAATTTTCCCAAGTTATTCTTAAAATCATTTATACTTGTTCTATTCTTTAAGTAAGACGGTAAACTTTTCCATTCCTTCAAAATTATTATAGAGGAAAAAATCAATTCGTTTTTGCAACTTTAGACAAATCTTGTAAATTTTCCGTTTTATTTGACTTATTAAATATGAGAATTACATTATATCTGAAGCTATTTATAACCTCACAGTTTCAATTAAGTCTTCTTTTGTCCTCCTCTCAAACAATGTAGTGATGCCAAACTTTCCTAGTCTATCCTTATAACTTTAATCTCTACTTATCTTTCTTGAAGTTTTTCTCTGTACTATCAAAATTATTCTCCAATTACCATGTCAAGTGTTTGGGGCCCAAACCTGTACACAATACTCCAGATATGGTCGTATCGGTGCTTTATGAATTCTTTGCATAACGTATGTATCTCTTGGTATAACATTTCTGCTAAGCCAACCAGTTTTGGATATAGCTTCAGTTACAGCTGAAGAGATATGTTTTTTTTTTCAAAATTAAATTGGTCATTAAATTCTACACCCAAGTCTCTCTCTTCCAATACTTTTTGTAATGGTTGACTTCCCAACGTGTTTTTGTGATTTTTATTTCTTATACCAAGGTACATTACTTTACATTAATCCACATTAAATGTTAAATTTCACGTAGACTCCAAGTTGTAATAAAAAGAGAGAAAACGGGACTTGAAGGAAAAGGAAAAAGAAAAGAAGAATGTAGAAGCAAAAAGGAAGGGAGGGAGAGAGAGGGGGAAGAGAAAGAGAGAGAGAAAGAGAGAGAGAATGAAATGGAAGAAGAAAATGAGAAATAAACAGAAAGGAAGAAAAAACGGTTAAAATGAATGTATAAAACACGACAGAAAAAAAAGAAAAAAAGAAAGAAAACTAGATGAAAAGAAAAGGGAGATGAAGAAGAGATATGCAATTACCAAATAAAAAGAAAAGGAAGAAAGTGAGTAAGGAAGCGAGGAAGAGAAGCTGAATACTTGAAAGATAGAAAGAAAGAAAATAGAAGGAAAGAGAGAAAGCGAGGAATAAAGAAAGAAAAAAGAAAGAGAGAAAGAACGCGAGGAAAAGAAAGAAAGACTGAAAAAAGTTCGAAAGAAAGGATGATAACAAGAGAAGGAAAGAGAGCGGTGGAGAAATAAATAAAGAAAGAAAAACAAGTAGAACAACTTAAAAAATGAAGAAAACAATTATAAAAAAGAAAGATGAAAGATTGTAAAAAGGACAAAAACAAGAAAGAAAAAAGAAGGAAAGAAAGAAAGTGATAAAAAAAAAAACACATGTCATAACCCAAAATAAGAGAAAAAAAGAAAAAAGTCGAAAAGAAGAAAGAAAGAATGACCAGAAGTGAAAATGAAATGTTGAAAGAAAGGCAAAAGAAAGGGAAAAAAAGGAGAAAGAAAGAAAGATAGAGGAAAGAAAGTAATGTATAAATACAAATAGCAACTTGAAATCGAAAGAAAGCGATCAAAAAAGAAAGAAAAGAAACAGAAGAAAGCCGTAAGTAAGAAGGAAATCTTAAGAGAAAGGAAAACGAAAAAAAAAAAAATGAAAGAAAGAAAAGAGAGAGAAAAGGCATAAAAAGAAGAAATAAGGAAAGAAAATACAGAAAGGACGACCAAAACAGAAATGTATCGCACTAGACTGAATGAAAATTTCGGTTTCAAGTTTCCGAACGATACCAAATATGACAGGTACCTGAGAACGGCCGAGGCGTACAACGGATGAAATTTTGTGACTATAACAACCAAGATGAAGAAACCACTTTGAATTAGTTTGTGTATTTAAAGAAAAAATAATAATAAAACGATATGAACAGTTAGAAAGATCTGTCTATCTTTTACTTATCAAATATAAAAAACAGAAGAGAACAATCATAAAAAAGGCAAAAACAGAAAAAGAGGGAAAGAAAGAAAGAAAGAAAGAAAGAAAGAAAGAAAGAAAGAAAGAAAGGAAGAAAGATTGAATGAAAGAAAGCTTGAAAGAAGGAGAAAGAGAAATAACAAATAGAGGAAAGTTGATATAAAAACCAAAAGAACAAGTCAAAGAAGGAAAAATATCACAAAAAGAAGAAAAAGAAAAAAAGGAAGAAAAAGAAAGAAAGGAAGAAAAAGAAAGAAAGAAAGAAAGAATGAATGAGAAAGAAGGTAGGGGAAAACAAGAATTAAAAAAGAAAGAAAGAAAGTACAAAAAGGGAAGAATGAAAATGAAAGATAATCGTGGCAGTTGAAATGGCGGCTTAATGGGCTGACCACCACAAAAAAAGAAAGAAAATATCAGAAGAAAAAAGAAAACATAAGAAACAAAAAGAAAGGGAGAAAAAGGAAGACATAAAGAAAGGAAGAAAGAGAAAGAGGAAGGAATGAAGGGATAAGAGAAGATAGAACAAAGAAAGAAAGTGAAAAAAGAAAGAATGAAAGAAAGGGAAAAAGAAGAGCAAATTAGAAAAAAACGTTGCAGTTAAAATGGCGGCTAAGTAGACTGACTTATTTAATAAAAATAGCAAAAGCTATTAAGATTATGACGTTAGCAACAAGGATTATGATAATAAGTTTTAATGGCAGTGATAGAAATAATGATGACACGAACGAAGAAGAAGTCAACGACAAACTGGCGACGGTGGTAAAATTGCCGGGTAGCCATAGCTATTACGGGTGCAATTATGATGGCGACAATGATTTTTCGGTATTTACATCGTTGCTTCTTTAACTATTTCAGTGTCATTCACCCCGGATATAATTTATAAATATAATGAGTACTGCAGAATTAAAATGTAATGTAATGTACCATCACATGTTATCTAATTGAGTATCTATCTATCTCAGTCTGTTCATATCTATCTATCTATCTATCTATCTATCTATCTATCTATCTCAGTCTGTTCATATCTATCTATCTATCTATCTATCTATCTATCTATCTATCTATCTATCTATCTATCTATCTCAGTCTGTTCCTATCTATCAATCTATCTATCTATCTATCTATCTATCTATCTATCTATCTATCTCAGTCTGTTCATATATCTATCTATCAATCTATCTATCTATCAATCTATCTATCTATCTATCCATCTATCTATCTATCTATCCATCTATCTCAGTCTGTTCATATCTATCTATCTATCTATCTATCTATCTATCTATCTATCTATCTATCTATCTATCTATCTATCTATCTATCTCAGTCTGTTCATATCTATCTATCTATCTATCTATCTATCTATCTATCTATCTATCTCAGTCTGTTCATATCTATCTATCTATCTATCTATCTATCTATCTATCTATCTATCTATCTATCTATCTATCTCAGTCTGTTCATATCTATCTATCTATCTATCTATCTATCTATCTATCTATCTCAGTCTGTTCATATCTATCTATCTATCTATCTATCTATCTCAGTCTGTTCATATCTATCTATCTATCTATCTATCTATCTATCTATCTCAGTCTGTTCATATCTATCTATCTATCTATCTATCTATCTATCTATCTATCTATCTATCTATCTATCTCAGACTGTCCATATCTATCTTACTATGCTATTATGTATGAATCTATCTATCTATCTTCGTCAGTCTGTTCATATCCATTCATCTATCTTATTATGTTCATAAGTACGTATGTATGTATTTATTTATCTCAATCTGTTGATATCTAAGGGAGAGGGGGAGGAGAGAGAAATGGACAGATTATTTCATATCTAATTACTTTTCTGTGAGCTGGAAAACACAACTATGAACACAAAACCATTTTACAAAATATCCATGTTATTAAATATAAAATAATCTCCAACCAATGCAGCTTTTCTTACCTTTTTATTTATCTCTTATACTTACACACACACACACACACACATATATATATATGTATGTATGTATGTATATATATACACACACACATACACACATACACAGCTTTACAGCTGAACATTAAAAAACTTTTTCAAAAATCTTTTTATGTCACTTCAGTCCCTTCATTCACTTATTTCGCAAAATCAGTTAATGAAATTTATGTAATTTTCTTCAGTGTATTTTTCAGTTTTACATATATTTTGTCATTATGGTACGATGTGTGAATTTTCTCTGGTTGAGATCATAAGTTGTTTACTGTGTAACTGTTTCGGGGATCTTAAAAACGAAAAGTTATATTAACATGGCAACCCAGCAGTGTTGATCAAACGCCAACCCCCTTTCAGCTGTGATTTTAATACATAGGTTATGTCATACATGTAGTTTGTCATTCTTCATAGGGTATTGTCATAATGTATTGTACATGGATCTTATTTTATACTACACATAATTTGATTATCTGAAACAGGGGTTACTTTCGAAGGTTGACCAAGAAACGACGCAGAATCAGTAAGTACGACAACAGACGTGATTCGCTGTTCGTGTCACTTCTATTGAGTGTTTACTCATGTAAGTATCAAATACGTTATATATATATATACATATATATATATATATATATATGAAAAACTGTTTGTTTGTAGCAATGTTTGCACAAAAAGTGGTCACGAGAGAGTGGGCCAAAAGACCCTTCAATGAGAGGGGGCAAAGAAGAGACCCGGCTGGTGATCCTGAGACTGGCTAGAGTAGCTTTTTTTCGACAAGATCCGGCTGATTTATTTTCCAATTCATCCGATAAAGATCTGCGATAACCGTTCATATGAATAGGTTTTGCTCTACGCTCAGGTTAATTGTCATCCCTTTGTTTCCATGTTGAAGTTTATATTCATTGTAAACATTGTTACTCTTCTCAAAAAATTATCTGAATTAAATTTTTGATTTCAGTCAATAATTTGCAAAAATAAGATAATTCTTTTTAGCACCCTTTTTTAATTTACATTGTAACTATAATGCCAAACTAGGCTAGTATTCAAAAAAATATCGTTTCGGGTGGAAAGAAATTGTTTCTTAAATTTCATATAATCGGAATGTTGAACCGAAACATACTCTTTCTTTTTTTAATAACGGTGACAGAAAAAGCTGCGCGTGCAACGTTGACCTCCCCGACAGTACGTGAGGGCCTGTACAGGTATGCCTGAGAATATGCACGAACTTGCCGAAGGGTGAACGACACCTATGCCAAGGTTCGATCGTGTAACCACCCTGTTACTACATAGAATTTGCTCAAACATTTTTTTTTTGGCTCCCGTCACCTGGTTGCGTTGTGTAAGAAGCCATTTATTTAAGAACAAGTTTTATTTTTATTCTAATTTCAGATCATCTGTCATTTTCCCCGGACAACGCTGGTATTCCCAGCTCAGATAGATAGATAGATAGATAGATAGATAGACTAAAACTAGTTATTTCTGTGGAAAAAAAATCCGATGGACAGGTTTCTCCCCACCACCAGAAAGTGAGAGTTTCTGTAGAAGAGGTGGAGGGAGTGCGCTGCCTCTCTGCAGACTCGCAGCAAAACAAAAACTGAACACTATTTTTGCTCTTCACTTTTTTTCGAAAGAGCGAAAAAGAGGCGTAAAACTAATTTTTGGAAAGCAGCGACAACTTATGTTCGTATTCTATTGGGTGAATTTACAGGAAAGAAACCAGACTCGCTCCAGGGGAAGAGTCCATTATTCCAAATCTTGGTTGGGAGATATTTTTACTAAGTAGATTGTTACCTCAAAGGCGGAAATTCACGCCTAATTTTGACGTTTTGGATTTTTACATCATCTTATTTGAATGGTGTATAATATGATATTTGAGAAAGATATCCCATGTTTGACGCCTTCTTATATAGGGTATAACATACAGTAAGACATCGGCTGGATTGAAATTTTTCATTAGATAATTTGATTATCATTTAAACGTAGCATATTGTATAGATATATAATGTAGATATAGTATGCAATATACAAACAACGTAAATGAATTGGGAAGAAAAATATATGTAATATCATATAAGATTTTTGGTTATGAAACTCCATGAAGTGTGACGAATCCTGGGGAAGGTCTATGTCCAACGACGGACGTTGAAAGACTGATCATGATATTTCTCCAAATTTAGGAGAGCCCTCCTCCCTTATCTATGACCTGATTTTCATGAAACAAACGTGATTTTTTAGGGAAATGTGTTATCAAGACACTTCGAAAAGTACTTTGTTGATTTTTTTTTTCAGAATTTTCTCTCAAGTTGATCAAAAATGATGAAAAACAACTGCAAAAACTACTGGGGAATCAATCATGTGTGAGCTCTTCTATTAAGTTGATGAGCCAATCGATACGGACAGAGAAAGAGACAACAATTACTTTGTTCATTACAAGAGCATTAGTGATACTCATGAAAAAAATACGGATATATTTGAATTTCTCACCTGAAAAAAAAAACTACAGCAAATCTGTTCTAGTTGAAGGGTCCATCGTTTTAAATTGTGGGTAGTAGGTAAAAATTGAGAACCATGCAACATGCACATGAAAGAATAATGCTGGGCCTCACATGGAGAAACCACAAAACAGCACAGTACATCCGAGAAAAGACAAGAGTAAGGGACATCATAGAATCCATTAAAAATCTCAAATTGGCGGTGGGCTAGCCATGTTGCAAGAATGGCAGACAACTGATGGACATCACGACTCACAACATGGATTCCCCGAGACCATATGCGCAACCGAGGCCGGCAAAATGTTAGATGGAGAGACGAGCTAGACAAGTTCAGGAAGTACTGGCTCCGTGACACCCATGATAGGGAAATGTGGCAAATCCTGGGGAAGGTCTATGTCCAACGACGGACGCTAAAAGACTGATGATGATGAGGTGCTTCTATCAGCAAAAGCTTTACGCTTGAGTGAAAGATTCAAGTATTACGGACAACCATCCAAGAGAATCACACTGTTCATCACATGAGTATAGTAACAGCATGAACAGCTATCAGACCACTTACATTGGGAGATCCGATGGGGATCGAACCCACAAACAACAGCTAGCAATATCAACTTGCCGATAATTGCAATACAACGGCAGCAATGTTGTAAAAAGAAACATTTTCGCGCCTGTTCAACAACCAAGAAACGCTAAATTTTCAAGATGGCCACCAAAACGCGAAAAGACACAAAAAAGAAACTAAATATGCTTTAAAAACTCGCCCAAAATGTCCAAAATGTATAAGCATACTAATTTAGTGATTCTTCTTACTGTTTAAACAAGAAACGAGCCGAATTTAGCGCAAGAAGCGCTTCATTGGACGCTGGACAACTCTCTAAATCTGTTTGTTTTTTGTTTTTTTTTTTCATCTCATATAGTCTACTCGTTAAAGTCAGGAGAAATCAAATTAACGGATATATTTAGATTGAAGGAAAATAGATATATTTAGATTTAGAAGGAAAAAACCCAACAATATTACATTTCTTTACCGAAGATTGGCAGTGGTAGAGTCCAGTGTTAGGACCAGCGAAGGAAAAAAAAAGAAAAATCAACTTTTTCAAATAAGTTGATTTTGTTCAACCGAGACCGAATCCCCGTATGTTTTTGATTATTTTCATCTTCTGTGTAGAATTTGATGAGAAACCGTCGATCTAAAATATCACGAATAAACAATGGCTTTTACAGTTTTAAAAATGGTCCGTCAATCTGGTTGGTTGGCTGGCTGGCTGGTTAGCTGACTGACTATTCACGTTTGTATCACGCGTACAGGCCACATTGATGGAGCTATAAGGATGAAAATTTCAACGCTTACTCTTTACTATGTCTAGACATAAATGTTTTTTCTTTGGATTCTTGAGAACCTCCCCCCGAGTAGATTCTTAGAAGGGAATCAATCTACATTATATATTTTTGCTAAATTGGTCCTTAGTTTATACACAGCTTCGTTTTTAGTGATCCAACAAAAAGCGGGAGAAGTAACTTATTACTTGATCACCCCTTTCCCATCTCCAATTTAAAAAAGAAAATCATGGATCACTACCAGAACCTGTTGGTCACATGACAGTTTCTATAAAGTGATTAACCAGACCTTTTCTGATAATTTTCATCCTATTTTCCCTTATGTATATTTTTTATTCACAATTCATCCTACATTATGGGCAAGAAGACATTAATTAACATAATCCTTGATTGAATATTACAATGATTAAGATATGTAACCGCTACCTTTTAATGAAATGATGTCACGTTAATCAGGTATTTTAATTAGAGGAGGCAAAAAGAAAGATGTGCCTGCTGTTTGCATAGGGAAAACAAAAGGAAGGTGGATAGAAGTGTGGGATCAGGGTTTCCAAATTGGCCATTTTTTTGGCTAGATCTGACCGATCTTTTCCAATTCAACCTATAAAATTCTCCAATAGCTGATTAAGTCTGATTAGTGTGATAAAATAGAATGTACAATTGTTATTAATAATTTGTTTATGGAGTCTTTGTTCATAGTTATTTTCTTTGATAAGTAAGTCTGGAATTTTTAAGACGGTTTAGAAATAAAGCATACTTGGAAAAACTGGATGGGATTGGAAGGATTTTTTAAAATTCTGTGTCAAATTTGAAGGTCAATTCAACTTTTTTGTCAATCGAGTTTATTATTTTTTAAACTGTGGGATCTGCTGATATAAAACTAAACTTAGAGTGACAAAAAATAATGGTAAACTATTAGAATATTTCAACTTAAATAAGACCGTTGTGAACTTTGAATTAGATTTTTAATAATAATAATTTCGTATTACATAGGTTTAACACAAAAATATCTGTTTTATTAAAAGAAAAATATAAAGAGGTCTGGCTAGTCACCCAACAGAGACCGCCACATGACCAACATCTTTTGGCAACATAACGTGTTGGGGTGATCAATCAAAATATTGGAAGGAGTAATCAATGAATAAGTTACTTTTCTGTCCTTTTGTTGGGCAATGATCACTAAAAAGTTGGGAATTTAAAGAAAAAAAGCAAACAAACAAGCGGGCACAATCTAGGGACTAATTTAGCATAAACTCACACGGCAAACTGAATCACCCATAAAAACCTGGAGATGGGTAAAAAAAAGCAGGCGTTTTTGTTTGTAGACATGATAAAGAATAAATGATAAAGTTTTCATTCCTCTATCTCCCCACTAATGCAGCCACAACGCGTGATAGATGCATGCACACATCCATGCATACATAGCCAGCCGGACGAACTTGAAAACTGAAGAAACTTTTTTTGACACTTGTAATGACAGTTTTGGTTTACTGTGTCTAATATGTGAGTGATTGAATCATTCCATCGTCATGCTCCATCTATTATTCATTCATTCCTAAAATGATTTCATCCAACCTTTGGTGAATCATACACTGGTATAAAAAAAGAAATGATTTAGTACATAGCTTTTGATGAAGCAATTTTTTCTGAACTCCTTTTGATGAAGCAATTTTTTCAGGACTCCTTTTGATGAAGCAATTTTTTCAGAACTCTTTTTGATGAAGCAATTTTTTCTAAACTCCTTTTGATGAAGCAATTTTTTCAGGACTCCTTTTGATGAAGCAATTTTTTCAGGACTCCTTTTGATGAAGCAATTTTTTCTGAACTCCTTTTGATGAAGCAATTTTTTCAGGACTCCTTTTGATGAAGCAATTTTTTCAAGACTCCTTTTGATGAATCATTTTTTGGAAGAATCCTTTTGTTAAAACAATTTTAGGGACTCATTTTGATCAAGCAATTTTTTTTCGGGACACTTTTCTGAAAGCAATTTTTCAGGTACTCAATTTGTTTTGGTAAATTTTTTCAAAAGATCTCCTTTTGATGAATCAGTTTTCGAGACTTCTTTTATCGGTACTCGTTTTGATGGAGCATTTTTTTCGAAAACACTTTTACAGCAATTTTTTTGAGATTGGGTGACACATTTGATATTGCAATTTTTTTCTGAGATTCCTTTTAATGGAGCAATTTTTTGAGTTGCAATTTGAGGTGGGACTCCTATTGATGAAGCAATAATTGGAGGGATTTTTTTTATTGAAGTAATTTTCTAGGGACTACTTTTGATGAAGCAATTTTTTATACACTTTTCTTAAAGCATCTTTTTAGGCACTCTTTTTGTTGAAGCAATTTTTTGAGCCTTCTTTTGATGAAGCAATTTCATCGTGACTCTTTTCGATGAAGTACTTTTTAGGGGTAAGTGGGGACGCATATGATGAAGCGATTGTTTTGAGGCACTTTTAATGAAGGAATTTTCGATATTCCTTCTGTTAAAGCAACATTTTTCGAAACTCTTTTGAAAAAGTAATTTTTTTATCGTCTCTCCGTCGTTATTAATAGTTGTTACATTTACACAAGGGCTTATTTCATTTCAATTAATGGATATATTTTCAGTAAATGAAAGATATATTCATACAATATTTTTTCATTTACTATACGTACAATACAAATTGCAGTAATCATTTAACAGTCAGAATAGAAGTAGGAGTGGAATTTGACCCTGCAGCAGTCAGGCCTGTTACTGTTGTCATAGTAACTGAACATATAAACAATTAAAGACCAAAAAACTGACCCTATCCTCCAACGTATTCATAAATCATATCAAGTTTTACGGTGTTTAACTCGGAAAAATTGAATTACTAAAAAGTAAGAAAAACTAAATTTATTTTTTCAATAATCAAATAGCATGGAAGCTCATTTTTCCGATTTTGAAATTTTTCATTTCTATCATATGAAGTATTATATATCATTATAAAGTATCATAAATGTTTGAAATGCTTCCCCTTGGGAATGTGGGTTCGAATACCACCTAGGGAGTAGACTTTATTTTCCGATCGAACGCTATTTACTCAATGCCAAAGGGGTAATCGGTGTGAGCAAGTTCCGACGAAAAAGTAGTGAAAGTAAGATTAAGACAAAAAGTAGTCAAGAAAAAATTTAAAGTGATATATGTGTCCCAAATAGGAATCTAAAATAGACAAAATCATACGCCCGAAAAAGCGCAAACAAAGCAGGAACATATACGTGTTTGTGGAGCGAATTCTTACTCCATTATGTATTTACAGTTGAATTTTTTTAATGCTCAGTATTTAAAGATTTAAAGCTTTCAAGAATATATATGAACATATATATATATATATATATATATATATATATATACATATATATATATATATATATATATATATATATATATATATATATATACATATATATATATATATATATATATATATATATATATATATATATATATATGCTGTGGTGGCATGTTAACTGTTTATTTTCTAAATCCTCTAGACAGTTACATGGTAAACAACTTATGATCCCAACAAAAGACAATTTATACATTGTACCATAATAACAAAGTATTGGGGAAACAGAGAAAAAGCAATTTGAAAGATTAAGTAAATTGCATTGATAGATATTGGGAAATTGGTGATGAGTGACACAAAATAGTTTTTGAACAAGTTTTTTAATGTTTAGTTTTCAAAGCTGTAAAACTTTCACCTTCTCTCGCTTTATCTATCTATCTATCTATCTATCTATCTATCTATCTATATATATATATATATATATATATATATATATATATATATATATATATATATATATATATATATATATATATATAATAGGAAGTGGATTCGCTATACAAAAAAGTTTATGCTACTGCCCTCTCTGGGCCTCATCAGGCGAATGATTGTATGTGTTTTTAGATTATCATTCATAATTTGCCTAATGAGGCCCAGAGAGGGCAGAAACATAAATTTGTGTAGCGAATCTACATCCTATTATATATTTCCAGCTCTACTCTAAATCAACTTGACTTCCGAAGTATAAAGTTGAATGTATCGAGCACTGTATGAAATAAATCCATCACACATCAGACGTTGCTTTATATTATGCTATATTACGAACCTGATCTAAACTCTCTCTCTCTCCTTTTGTGATTTCACAGTTTCTGAACACAGAAACAATTAAAGACAAACAAATGGCACCCAAGAACACTTTGGAAGATTACGTCAATTGAAAAGGTAGATATTGGTAAATGGGTGACTCGAGTGACACTGAAAATTTGTTGAAAAAGTTTTATAAAATGTTTTTGAAAGCACACACACACACACACACACACACACACACACACACATACATATATATATATATATATATATACATATATATATATATACATATACATATATATATATATATATATATATATATATATTTATATATATACATATACACACACACACACACATATATATATATATATACATATATATATATATATATATATATATATATATATATATATATATATATATATATATATAAGAGAGACTTTTGATAGATGGATCAACCAAGAAACACGCGTCGGATTTTTCTCTTCTACATCCGAAGTAAATATTGTTGTATATTGTATTATTAATGTATTTGACACTTTTAATTTAATAAAAATAACTTAATTTTGAAACTTCAACTCTGCTTCTTTTTTACCGAAATTTTTTCTTGAACATTATTTTTGAATAAAGTAGTATTTTCCATATCAATTAAGATAAGGGTCCTGTTTTACGTTATAGTAACATTATAAATGGAGCCAACCCCTTCAAGAATATATGAAAATGCTTCTTTTTTTTTTAAACTTCAAAAAAAAGTCCCCTCCACTTTCAAACCCTTAGAGGAAGGGTTTCACTTCGTCAACGTCCCTTAAAGAATAATATATAAACGTATGAAATAAGAAGATATATGTGTGGAAAGTTGGTTCCACTTTAGCATTACTGTTACACTGTGAATAGAAATGGCCCCTGTAAAGATATTTTTCTCAAAACTTTTTGTTTCAAAATCTACCCCCAGGTCCATTATGTAAGCATGAGAAATTTGATTTGGCTGCGCCTATATCTAGGTACTTTTTATAGCATGACAGTGAAACATACAGACACGAAGTCACCTATTAATTATATTTGTGATATACCAAGTTTTACGGTGATCACGGAAAAAAATACTTTTTAAAAATGAATAACTGAAACGTAAAACAGCAAATTTAAAGAAAAGAATTATTGAATAGCATGATGTCCTATTTTTCTGTTTTTATTTTTCATTTTTCTTAGATGAAGTATTATAAATCATCACTAAGTATTATAAATAATAAAAATGCTTTACCAGGGGCTGTGATTTTGAAAATTTGAAAACGCAAGGACCAATGGGAATATCCTGTCAGACTCAAATTTTTAGCTTTAGTTTTCAGACTGTATTTAATGAATTACAATGACTAGCAATTTTCACCTTTGGAGACCATATTTATATTAAATCGATTGCATTTATTCGAATTCGGATACCTGGCAAAGGTCGGCGTACAATAATTGCTTGTCGATAGCCACGCGATGAATGATCCCCACAACAAGATTCGATATGTCAAGTTCGGAGGAGCTGCAGCTGTGGGCCCCTGAGCACAAGTCTCGAAACCAATGCCCCAGAAGATGTGGGTTCGAATCTCACCTAAGGCTTATTCTTTAAATTCCAATCAAATGTTATTTTCTTAATGCCGGAGGGTAATCGGTCAGAGAAAAAGTTGCGATAAAAAAAGCAACGAATAAATCAAGATGAAGATAAAAATAACGTATCAAAATCATTATATATATATATATATATATATATATATATATATATATATATATATATATATATATGTGTGTGTATATATATGTATATATATATGTATATATATATGTATATGTATATATATATATGTATATATATATATATATATATGTGTGTGTGTGTGTGTGTGTATGTGCGTGTGCGTGTGTGTGTTAGGTTAATGCAATTAGGTCGTTTTTATGTACTTTTGGGACGACTATTTCTTGTGCTGGTTGATTCATTCATTTATTTATTTATCTATTCGTGTGTGCGTGTGAATATGGGAGTGTATATACGTATTGTGCGTCTGTGTACGTGTGTGTGTGTGTGCGTGTACGAGTGAGTCAGCATTAACTGATGCATCGGTGTGCAGCCGTAGAGCAGACACTCTAATCCCCACTAACCCGACGATTGCGCAGCTGAGACGCCGGATAATCCAAACGAGAAGAGGCCGTATTAACGCTTATCACCAATTATCGACTTAAACTCTGCAGTTACCAAGATAATTACCTCCGATCGTTAATCCCCGTTAATAGCCTTCCTATCGCCAACAGCGTCAACATCATCGTTATTGTCTCCATCAGCATCATTTTCGGAAGTGCAATCGTTTAAATCAGTGTTTCTCAAACTAATTCCTTGTAATTCACACCTCGAGTCTTTATAACAGAATTTCAGTCACCCATGACTAAATCGTATCACCGTAGCCCCTATAAATCTCTCGACCATCCAGACAAGTTGGCTACGGATTCTTCTCTCTTTGTGTGCCTGTGTCTGCATGTTTCTGTCTGAGTGTGTGTCTCCTAGTCACATTTTTGGAACTACAGCCGTGATAATCTCCATGGGTACACCACTGAGCGACTTAATTGCACTTTTTTTTTAATTCAAAAGGCTTTTGTAGGTATGGTCATTTTGGTACTATCAATGCCCAAATCTTGTGCTGGTATCTTTTTAGATTCTTATAGGTAAAATATCTATTTTTTAAAGATAATCTTAGATAACATACCGATTTTTTCCCAGATAAATTTAGATAATTAGACCTGGCACACACACGAGTCACTCATATGAGTTAGAAATGTTTAGTTATGTTTTTGATTGTATTCATCTTATTCCTGTTTGAGTATAATTTTCAATTCACTTTGTATAATCAGCTAAAGGCATAAATTAACTGATTTCTCTAGAACCGATCATATTCATGTTTTTTAACATCTGTACAACACGTAAAGAAAACAGAGAGTAACAGAAAATGAACACAAAAATCATTAGAACTTTTCTAGTTTACATGAATTTACCAAACAACAGTCTTAGCAGTTGATTTTAAAAAAAGAGTTGCCTTATCTATGGTGATAGTGTTCAATTTTTAAAAAAATGCGTATATATATGTAGATAATTACAATTTTGTTGCTACTGATCAGTTTCATGCAGACATCGCGATCCACAGTCAGTGAAAATATCTTTCTATCATATCTCCCACCCTGAACCCAATTAAGCGCTGGTTAGACCAAACACAACACAACTGACCCCAACACCTACACACAATAGAAAAAAAAACAGCCTGATGTTTTGTCAAACTCAAGTACAACGTCTGGCTTTGTTTTCCCGCTATGAC
>OY735224.1:2103836-2106336 GCA_963457665.1 Thysanoteuthis rhombus | reverse complement strand
TATCTCTCTGATGATCTCAAACACAACCCGGCCCAGTCCGGATTTGATTATAAACTCAGAATCCACTTGATTAATAATCAATCCCATCACTTGTATCTTCATTACACATTCTTGATAAAGCTAGTATGCTCAGGCAAACGTTGAACTAAATACGATAAATAAGATAAATTCCATTTGTAAGACTTATTACTGATTCTTTGAAAGGAGGAAAAAGTCTTTCTCCTCTTGGCCACCTCTGGGTGAGTAAAATTATTCTGGCCAGGGAAATGTCTCCGTCTACTTTTGACCTTTGAAGTGGGGATGTTCAATTCAGTTTAGACACCTCAAAAATTCATATATAAACCGATAAAATTAAAAGGTGTTAACATTGGACGTAAAGGTTTCGTTTTGGCATTATAGTAACACAATAAATAGAACCCCACCTTAATTATGTTTATATACAGAGAGTCGTAGTACTTATTTCAGGTGTAAAAGAGAAATACTAAAACTTCTGTATATTAAATAAGTTTTCCTTTACTTTTGGCCCCTCATTGAAGGAAAAAGACATTTTTTGAAAATTATCTTCTCTTTTGACCGCTCGAAGGCAAAAGAAAACAATACAATTTCGGGTTTGACCCCTGAAAGAAGGAGTTGTCTCCCATTGACACTGACCCTTTGAAGGGAGTAAAAATCTGCCGTCATTTTTGTTCAATTGAAGCGGTAGAGGGGAGGGGTCCTTACATTTTTGACAGCTTTCGCTGCGAAAAAATCATCCCTTCACTTTTGACCCCTTATAGAGGGAGCAAAGTCACCCTTCATTTTGACTCTTCAGAGGGAGGGGTCCTTTCATTTTGACCCCTTAAAAGAGTTTTAAAAAAACTAGACCATCTGAAATCTTACCCTTCACTTTAGACTTGAAATTATACAACAAGAAATGTGTGAATGGACAGAAAGTAAGTTCTTACTCTGGTACAACAGCTAAATTGTGAAAAGACTCCCTTCCAGATCTCCCCAGCCCCATAAAAATGTGTTTTTTCTTTGAAACTTTCATTCTATAACCCCCCTCAAGTCCATTGAGTAGGCTTGCCAAACTTCTTTGCACTACACCAATGTTTAGGTACTTTTTTTTATAGCGTAATAATTTAACACTCAAGCAGACGACTATTACTTATATATTCAAAGGAAGACAGTTTTGGGAACAAAATTTTGCTCCAACTGAATTATTTACGGTAGTGAACCAAACAATGGCGATGGCCGGAAAAAAAAAAGAAATTAACCCAGGGCAGACCCCAGCTACAAAGATGCCCCCATGGTCATGGGATTGGGTTCAAATCCCACCGTGGGTTCGTTTCTTTATTTTCTATCATCACCGTTTGTGCTCATGCAGTATGAGATTGATATTACGTGACATTATTCACTGGAACAAAAAACAAACTTTTCAGTATTGCTTCATTTGAAATAGCTAATTTTAAAAAGTGAACGATATACGGAAAAAATGATTTAAATACTAATATTTTTATATTGTCCTCTTATTATATATATATATATATATATATATATATATATATATATATAGTCTACAAGGCTTTACAGCTTAAAACACTCAAGATGTAAAATATTTCACACAATTTATGTAATTTCAGTCAATTATTTCCAAAAATGTTAATACAATTTATATGAGATTTTCAAAGTGTTTTATGTTTTACGAACATAGAATTGTTTTAAGGAATGGACATATTTGGTCCGACAGAATGAATTATAAATTGCGTTATGTTATATAGAAACTTATTTAAAATGGTCTCTCGACATGACACGGTTAATATATCACTCAATTTAGACAACGTGAATAGAATGAACAATTAAAGAAAATAGGGGTACTGCTAGAATCGAACTTACCACCGATATAACATAATTCATAATTCATACACCGAATTATATATCATGATACTATACGCGAGTTTATTTTGTTAAAAACATCAGTTGTTTATCATTTAACTGCGTACACATATATATTAACTGAGTAGATAATATATGGAAAATAGTAATATTTACATCAAGTTTATTTTACTTACATGTTTCGCTTTTTCAAAGAAATAATTTCGAATGAAACAATACTGAAAAGTTCTGTTTTTGTCCCAGTGAAAAATGTCACGTAATGTCACGTAATATCATGACGCGTGAACACAAACGGTGATGATAGGAAAAATAAAGGAATGAGCCCAGGGTAGTATTTGAACCCAATCCTATAACCATGGGGGCATCTTTGTATCTTGGGTCTGCCCCAGACTCATTACTTTTTTTTTAACCGGTCATCGCCATTGTTTTGCTCACTACTGTAAATAATTCAGTTGGAGCGAAATTTAGTTCCTAAAACTGTCTTCTCTTTAATATATAAGTAATAGGCGTCTGTTTGAGAGTTTGTCTATTACACTTTAAAAAAAGCACCTAAACATTGGTGTAGTCCAAAGAAGTTTAGCAAGTCTACTCAATGGACCTGTGGGATTTATATATATATCTATAT
>OY735224.1:2091336-2101336 GCA_963457665.1 Thysanoteuthis rhombus | reverse complement strand
TGAAAGGTGCTGGCACTGATATATGCAGTTCTTCCGACGTCAGAGCTGTTACGTTAGAAATGCTGGTGTATAATCATCCTTCCAGTGTGTTTTTTAATCTATCAACTCTCCATACATATACATATCTGCACATCGATTTAGGGGACTTGCGTTACAGCTGTGTCACAAACCAATGTTTGTATATACACGCATTCACATAAGTGATAATTGTACATACATTTTATTTTGGAACATATCTCGACCGGCCCTGGTGTTAACTGAGTAGCAAATTGAACAGCCGACCAAGTAAATAAATATCAAAAAGAAGCATCGTGTGGGACTGCAATCGGAAACATAAATATTTATACACGTACACACACACACACACACACACACACACACACACATATATATATATATATATATGTATATATATATATATATATATATATATATTCCCACTTTGCTGAGAATATGCATATCATTAGACTGGACAGTTTATGACCAACAGAATCCTGCTTACCAAGAGTGTCGTTAGCTCAGTTGGTAGAGCAGTAAAGCTTACTCGTGTAAGACGAATTAGCGTCGAGCAATCAATAGAATTGATGGGAATTATTACCATGAATCCCTGTCTTCTCAGATCTCCCACCAAGACTTATAAATATATTCAAACATGCTTGACTGCTGCAGGTTCAGACTCTAATTCAATGTTGATTCCGACTGAAGATGATTACTGCAATATGTATCTAAACATATAATAGGCATATATGTAAATTTCTTCTCTGTTTGCGCATTAATCTCATCGCTCAATTTACTTTCTTATTATGATATAACATTGAAGAGTACGCTATAGAAACTCTCAAGACTTTTGTCCGATCACACTTTGAAACAGCTGGAGTCGAGTTGAGATTTTTTTAAACATGCAGAAACGACCCGTCTTTTTTGAAGGGTATAAGCTTATTGTATACATGATAATCTTTTTTTTCTTTGTATATATGATAAATATTTTTTAGAATAAATGTATTTTTTACTAGAATGAAATAAAGCCTTGCGTATACCTAACATACGTTTTTGTAGATATCTTTGTAGAAATAGAAGACCTTCGTTCAGTCGGTGGGAGAGGCGCCTGTTGACCACTTGGTCGTGATTTCTAATCATGGTATGGAGAAGTTACTTCATCACCGCTACCTATAACAGACTGGTTTAATTGCTGTTATTGGGTTTAGGTAATTGTTGTCTCCTGACATTTATATCAATCTATCTATCTATCTATCTATCTATCTATCTATCTATCTATCCGGACTTTTCTCAGCCCTAATCGTTCGTAAAAGAAACTTGAAATTTTGCACACGCACTCTCCTCAATGATTAAGGAATGTTTTTTTTTTTTAATTCCCTCCACAAATAGGTTTTTATTGGGAGATGAGTCAATTTACAATGAACTTTTTATGCTAAATTGGTCCCTGTCCAGCAGCATTCGAACTTTTTTCTTTTTTTAAATTCTGCCTTTTAGTGATCGCATCCTAAAAAGGCAAGAAAAGTAACTTATTTATTGATCACCCCTTTTACTTAATTTCTTGAATTGATCTTCCTAACCAGACTGAATAACTAAATAATAAATTTACAATTCAAACCATTCTGTTTTATATATTGGTTTAGTTTAACGTGACGGGCTAACAAACATTGAAGTGTTTTCTCTCCTAAATTAGGCAGGGCTTCTCGTTGTTGGTACGCTGGGAAAACTCCTGCGACCGACTTAGCATGGTGTTTGAAAAAAAAACAATTTTTAAATGCTGTTAAGCTGAATAATGAGTGTCTTAGGAGTAATTAATATTTGGTTTTAAGCCGCAAATATAAACAACCTGTGTCGTGGTTTTGATAAGCATCGGTTTAAGATTCTAGAGTGATTTCAGCTTAATATCATAATTGACAAAATGTGGCCCTATGGTTTGGAGAGCAGTCCAATGGTACCCGCCTGAAAATTTGAAGATTTATTTCATGGCATATAGCATACCCTTCCAAAAATATCATTTAAATTCGTCCGGAACTTTTGGAGATTGGGAGTTGACCAACAGATAGCAGTCAATTGAAAAATCGTTGCTTCAAAATTTGAAGTCACGTAACTCCCGAAAGTCACTCATGGAGCTGAAACATGGAACCTAACCAAGAGACAAACCTGCAAACTGAGAACCATGCAACGTGCACATGAAAGAATTATGCTAAGCCTCACATGGAGAGATCACCAGACAGCTCAATATATTAGGAAGAAAACGGGGGGCAGAGACATCATAGAAACTATTAGAAAACTCAACTGGCATATATATATATATATATATATATATATATATATATATATATATATATATATATATACATATATATATATATGTGTGTGTGTGTGTGTGTGTGTATAAGAAACATATGTGTATAAAAAACATTTTCAATAACTTTTAAGGTTGATACCTATGTAGCTCCTTGACCTCACCACCCCTCCTTCTACACTACCCCAAACATACAAAAAAATCTAACTCCACATCACTACCCCTACCTTGACACACTCTACCCTCCCCAAGACCAACTGCTGCTGCTTTACCAAAGACCTGATACCTACTGGACATTCTTCCATTCAGCAGGAGGCCTCCAGCAGCCCTGACAACAAAACTCACCCACAATGCATAGCTCCTGGCAGTGGACTCTGGTTCCACATGGTACATTTTAATTCACACTCAGACAAAATACACCGCTGATGATGGGAAGAATCCCGAAACATGTATGGACTATTGACTTATAAGGATTAATAAACCTTACCACCAAACACTTCACTCCCGAGTCTGTCTCACTCTCTAAAGTACACACTATATATATATATATATATGAGAAAAATTTGCTTGCTTTACTCAGCGTAATAAAAGTTGTTCACCTGCGCTAACAAGAACTTACCTAATTGACACGAGTGCACCTTCTAATCGAAACATAGCCGTAAAGGAGCTTATGAAACTCGTCAAGTACAATGACTTTGAAATCAAAATATAGATGTGACACTTGAAAACACAAACTGTCCTCATTATTTTGTCAATGTGAATGTATGTACTACATCCAACACACATCACTTTATGTATACGTAGAATATGTTTATGACAGTGTTGTATCGTCCGTATCTGTAAAAGCTCTTCTCCCTTTTTTCTTTTGCTTGGATTGTCATAATTTACAAGGTTTCAAACCTCGATAGAAATCCGGCTTGTGACTTTCATAAGTTGAAATCAAAGCAAACAACGACAGCAACAACAAAAGCATCATCATCATCATCATCATCACCACCACCACCATCATCATCATCGTCATCATCATCATCACAATAATAATAATAATAATAATAATAATAATAATAATAATAATAATTATAATAATAATAATAATGCGATTGTGCTGAATGTGTAGAAAATGTGCAGAAGCAATGGCTCATTTTACAACAGAATAACTCAAACTCGCTCGTCGGGAATAAAAACTGTGGAAACACAGTACAGTTGCCCAAATTGTACATTGGAAGCTGTGTCAAATATGTAGGTTTTAATTTGCTGATAGATGGTACAAACATGCAGTAGATGCACTCCTAGAGACTGTGCAGTATGAAATACTCTGGGATTTCACAATCCAGACAGATCACAGATTGAACGCAAAAGACCAGATATTGTAATAGTAGATACTGATCAAAAGAAGTGCCTTATCATCGATGTAGCCTGTGCATTTGACTCGAAAGTCGAATTCAAAGAAACGGAGAAATTAGAGGAATACCGGTACCTTAATCGTTATATCAAAAGACAAGATGGTAAATGACGAAAATGACTGTTGTCCCAATAGCCATAGGTGTTTTAGGAAGCATAGATTGTCTTCTTCAGAACTGGCAAAGGAAGATCAAATATTGAATGCCCAATTGAACTTCTCCAGACGGTGTGAATTGTTGGGATCAGCCGAAATATTAAGAAAAGTACTGGATACCCTAAGCCCGTGGGCAGTAGCTTGTTATTCAGGAGGGACACCAGTAGTTTAGATCAACTCTATTCATATACAACAACAACAATAATAATAATAATAATAATAATAATAATAATACAGGGTAGTACCGGTCATAGTGGGCGCACTAGGAACTGTCCCCAAAACGCTGAGGGTGAGACTGGAGGAGATTGGGATTAGGGGAAGGATAGAGACCGTACAGACCACAGCACTGCTGGGAACTGCACGGATACTGAGGAAGGTGCTAGAGATATAAGTACTGCAACGAATAGTAGCTCTGTCATGATATGCGAAAGAGGGAGGAGACGTTAGCTGAGGACCTGAGGAGACTTATTGTCACTCAGCCTTCAGCGATAACCACTGGGCAACCGGTGTGAAACTGTAAATCGTAGAATTACTGCGACCTATGAGTACTAGGAGAGGAGGGCTGGAGACTTGAGGAGACTTGCTGTCACTCAAACTCCAGCGGTTACCACCAGGCAACTGGTGTGAGATTCCAAATAATAATAATAATAATAATAATAATAATAATAATATTAATAATAATGATAATAATAATAATAATAACAATAATAATAATAATATACAGATAGGCTATACGTTAAGAGAAAAGAAGGTGGTAGGGGGCTCATCAGCATAGAAGATTGTGTCCAGAGAGCTAAAGTAGTCCTAGATAGATATGTGCAAACAAATAGTGAAGAAATCATAAAGAGCGCGAGGGATAGTGCAACAAACAATAAAGTAGAAAACAATGGAACAGTACAGCAAACTAGAAAAGAAAAGTGGGAAAGGAAAAAATTGTACGGCGAGTTTAAAAGACGGATAAAAGATATAGCAGACGAGAAATCATGGACGTGGTTACGAAAGGGAAACCTTGAGAGAGAAACAGAATCGCTCATCATGGCAGCCCAAAACAAAAGCATGAGGACAAACTACATAAAAGCAAAAATCGACAGAACACAGACAAACAGCAAATGCCGCATGTGCGGTGAAAGAGATGAGACAGTAAACCACATAACTAGTGAATGTAGCCAACTCGCCCAGAAGGAGTATAAGCATAGACACGATAGAGTAGCAACGATGATACACTGGGAACTAAGTCAAATGGGATTCAACCATGGGGAAAAGTGGTATCAGCACAAGCCAGAGGCAGTTTTGGAGAATGACAACCACAAACTACTGTGGGACTTTGACATCCAAACTGACCACCTCATCCAGGCAAGAAGGCCGGACTTAGTAATAGTAGACAAAAAAAGGAAGGCCTGCCAAATAGTAGACGTTGCTGTACCTGCAGACCATAGAGTAAAAAAGAAGGAGGGTGAAAAAAGGGAAAAATACCAGGACCTAGCAAGGGAGTTAAAGAAAATGTGGAACATGAAAACCAGGGTAGTACCGGTCATAGTGGGAGCACTAGGAACTGTCCCCAAAACGCTGAGGGAGAGACTGGAGGAGATCGGGATTAGGGGGAGGATAGAGACCGTACAGACCACAGCACTGCTGGGAACTGCACGGATACTGAGGAAGGTGCTAGAGATATAAGTACTGTAACGAATTGTAGCTCTGTCATGATATGCGAAAGAGAGAGGAGACGTTAGCTGAGGACCTGAGGAGACTTATTGACACTCAGCCTTCAGCGATAACCACTGGGCAACCGGTGTGAAACTGTAAATCGCAGAATTACTGCGACTTATGAGTACTAGGAGAGGAGGGCTGGAGACTTGAGGAGACTTGCTGTCACTCAAACTCCAGCGGTTACCACCAGGCAACTGGTGTGAGATTCCAAATAATAATAATAATAATAATAATAATAATAATAATAATAATAATAAGAAGAAGAAGAAGAAGAAGAAGAAGAAGAAGAAGAAGAAGGTCGTATAAAACAGGACTAAATAGACGAAAACGCAGTTATACATTATTGTAGACGCACTATGAAATCGCAGGCGTCAAAACGCACTACAAAATGACACTATTAGAACCCGTGGACGCCTGGACGAGAATTGGTTCTCAGGGGAATGACAGATTCGTTGTTAAAGGTGTCGATTATAAGGTGAAAGGGGACTTGGTTGAATGGTTGGATGGTTGCATGGTGAGGTGGGTAATGGTTATGGATAATAGGTACATATTCACATGGGGAGAAGAGATAGATAGATAGATAGATAGATAGATAGATAGAAGGATATTGAGGGACTGTGATAGATAGATAAATATATAGATAGTAGAATATGGAGAGACTGTGATGGATAAATAGATAGATAGATAGATAGATAGGAGGATGTTGAGAGACAGTGATGTATATATATATATATATATATATATATATATATATATATATATATATATATATATAAATATATATATAGATAGATAGATAGATAAATAGATGGATGGATAGATAGATAGATTGAAGGATATTGGATATTGAGAGATTATATATAGATAGTTATGTACAGTGTGTTATGTATAGCTAGAGAGAGAGAGAGAGAGAGAGAGAGAGAGAGAAGCAAAAGTACCACATATTGTTTCTGCCTCTTAAAGTAATAAATATATGTTGTAGACCATTGAAGTTTAGTGATTGTCAGATCAAAGCTGACTTCTTTATTTCACAACATCAGATAATTTTTTTTTAGAAACGTTTAGAAACACACATCAGAGCTGTCACCCAAAATGTCAACATAGATTTCTTCAATTTCTAACCTGCTCTGGCTGACTCGTTGACTGGCTGGCTACATATATGTCGCACGTACGAACCACACCAAAGGAGCTAGAGTGCTGAAAATTTGAACACGTATTCCTTTTTATGCCTAGAAAAAAAAACGTTTTGCCTTTGACAAAACAATTTTCTGAGGGATCAATTTTCAATATAAGTTTATGCTAAATTGATCCCTTACTTCGTCTCTGGCAGCATTCACGCTTCCTTTTTCAAATTATCACTGCCCATCAAAATGCGTGACCAGTGATTTATTAATTGATCACCCCCTTTTCCAATTTTTTAATTGATTACCCATGCTGCCAAAAGACGTTAGTCACGTAACTGGTTCAATTGAACATCTGTTTATAAAGTTGTTTTAATGTTCTGCCAAATTTGAGTATGTGACATGGGTTGTAAACTAAGAGTAGCTCCCTTCAAGACTTGAGTTGATATCCTTTATCTCCGGACAGGGACATTTTCTTGTATTTTACCACAACCTGAACATTTGTCGTGAGTTTTTGTATACGTCTTCGTTCTATGTGTATGACTCATCAGTTTTTGGTGAGGGAATCTTGTTATAGAAGGGAAACAAAGTCAACTCAAGAGTTTAACAGAAAAAAAAAATCTTACAAATAGATTTTTGGGAATTATTGAAGAATTTAGAGTTAAGGTTATTCATTGATCAGAGGGGAGTTTCTTGACCATTGTTCCCCAATTGTCCATTTTTGGTTTTTTTTTAGATAAATTCCCCTGCCCCTCAGCTTAATTTTCACCCCCTGTTGAAAATGACTGCACTGCATTATCTAATGCCTTTGGCCAAATGAATACTCTCATAAAATGACTTAACTGTATATCTTCAAAAAGGAACATTATTTTCCATTATTTTATGTCTTTAGCTGAAAAATGCTCAAATCTAGTTGCTTGACTGTACATATTTAAAAAGGAACATTGTTTTCCATTATTTAATGTCTTCAGCTGAAAAATGCTCAAATCAAGTTGCTTGACTGTACATCTTCAAAAAGGAACATTGTTTTCCATTATTTAATGTCTTTAGCAGAAAAATGCTCAAATCAAGTTGCTTGACTGTACGTCTTCAAAAAGGAACATTGTTTTCCATTATTTAATGTCTTTAGCTGAAAAATGCTCAAATCAAGTTGCTTGACTGTAAATCTTTAACCGTAGCGTCAAAATTTGAAGTCATGTAAAAGAATTCATTTGAAGACTAAATATGATCAGAATAAATTCTATTTATGACATCACTGACGTTTGCCAAAGGAAAACATCTGAAATAGAGCAGAGAAAATATCTAAAACCATCCAGATTCTGGAGGATCAAGATTTTATTATTAACCCGTCTAAATAAGACCCAAAAGGTTTTTGATAAAAGCTTTCCTCCCCGATTTTCAAGTCAGTAAAAGAAAAAACCTTATGGCCAGGAGTACTAAAACACGTTAGGCCATAAGCAAACACACAAATACACCCACAAACACGTGCACGTATATAAAGGGATAAAACCGTTTGCCCCCTTTGGTGACTACGCTTGTTCAACTATTTAGTGCAGATATTTGGAATTTCAGGACGATCCACACATGCTTGCTTCATGAAGAGGTATAGTGCCGGAACCGGAAATTAACAATCAAAACAATTTTTTTCTCAAATCAACATTTTTTTGATTCTTTTGATTCATCAAGTGGGATTAGCTTACCCTTATTCCTTGAGTTTAAGAAAACATGAAACGAAAGATCGCCTTTTTTTGTAAGAGAAAAATTTGTTTGACAATCTATCGCCCCACCCTAACTCAACTTTCACCCCTTCTCTGGGGCGATATTGCCCCTGTTGAGAAAGTTCTGCTCCATAACGAGTTGTATCTTTGCCCTCCTAGAATTAGTAGCAATAGTTATAAGTTGTCCTATTTTCTCAATTTTTAGAAAATAAATAATTGTAGATGATAATTTATGTCTGTATCAACAGATTGAGATAGCTATGAACAGGTACACAGACGCGTGTGCGCACACACACATACATGGACATAGACATGGATACACACACACACACGCATATGTATATATATATATATATATATATATATATATATATATATATATATTGAACAGATCAACGCAAACACGGACCTCACCCCAAACAGAACACAGTCCCAACTCATCATGATGACCCTCAAGGAGTCCTCTTCTTTGATTCCCATTTTTGCCTCCAAAGCAAAACACCTGACGTTAAATTTGTTTTCTACGGAAACATTTTAACCACTGAAAGGCACACACATATTACTGAAGATGGGAACCCTTCTGCAACTCGAATATCATACAAATTAATTCATTTGTGAATTAATTTGCAAATAAAGTTTCCATATACTTTTACTCCTGAGTTTGTCTCATTACCTACAGTTCACACACACACACACACTCACACACACACACACACACACACACACACATATATATATATATATATATATATATATATATTAAATACATAAATTTTGCTATATTCTGTTCCTCTGGAAGACAATGTAACTGGGCTTGACAGTTGTTTTTTCACTCAGAAGATAACTTCCTCAATGATTTGAAATATGACGTTTGTAGTGAGTAGTAATTATCTACATTGCAAGAATTACATGATATTGTTTTATCAAGATTTGTTAACTGAAGTTACATTACTATTAATTACTTTTGCTTTCAATTGTTTGTTTTTTTTTTACTTCTACATGAATACATATGGGTTAAATTAAACGGTATTATTTATGTGAGTATATTTCATCCCTAATTCCCATTATCATATGTTTTCAAGCATTCTTCTAATTTTCTTTCCATCGTTTTTGAACAAAGTTTATTGTTTAGTTGGGTTATTCTGTTTTCAACTCCTATCAGTGGTTATTTTCTTATTTTTTAATTAATTTTTTTCCTTTTTGAATTTTTTGTTACGTATTTATATAGATAGATAGATATACACATATACACAACAAAAGATTAAAAAATAGAAAAATATATATTTCTTTAAATATAGATATATAAATAGATAGAGAGGAAGAGTAAAAGAATGAAATGTGTGCTGTTCGGAATCCTACCTTGCCAAGAGAGTTATCCCGGTGGATGCAGGTTCGATTCCTGCAGGACTCTCTTTTTAAAAAATTTATTTATATTATCTAGTGCCGCTCGATTTGACAATGAGTAACGTCGGTGCCGAACAAAATATAGTCCCAACAAAAATGTCTTCATAATTATCACACTCACATACACACATATGTATGTATCAGCAGTTGCAGCAACAGCAGCAGCCATTGAGGTTCCACAGCTGGATTAAATTCT
>OY735224.1:2083836-2086336 GCA_963457665.1 Thysanoteuthis rhombus | reverse complement strand
AATATGATAAAATTTGGTTATCGAATCTTCAATTTCTACTTTTAAGCGCTAATGTCACTCGACTGTTTTTTTTTCATTCATAGTTCGCGGGGAGGACTTCACCAAGACCAACACTCACCAAGGGTAGGTGTATTATAAGTTTTATTGTGGGAACGTTCAAAATGTAACCTCCTTGTGTTTTTGACTCACCTCTGAAGTTAATATTTTCTGTTTAGTTTCAAGCCGATCATAAATACAAGAGATTCCCGAATAACACGTTATCAACTCATATCACGTTAATCGAATTTGGCAAAAACAAATAGATAAACAAATAAAATAATAAAAAAATTTTAGGAGATTTTTAGTACATGAATACGCACTCTCAAAATCGAAGACGCAAAACTGGGGAAAGTAGACCACTATATCTACCTTGAACAACGAATATCTACGAAACCCACAAAAGAAGAAGTAATCAAGCGGAGAATCACCCTAGGATGGCAAGTCTTCGGCAAATCAAGCTCAACCTTCGAAAACAATGACCTTAAAAGAGGAGTATACAACAAATGCATCCCTCCGATAGTCACTTGTGGAGCTGAAACATGGAACATAAACCAAGAGACTGACCGAAAACTGAGAAGCATGCAGTGTGCGCATGAGAGAATCATGCACAACCTCACATGGAGAGATCACAAGACAGCACAGTATATCAGGAAGAAAACGAAGATCAGAGACATCATAGAATCGATTAGAAAACTTAAATGACAATGGGCTGGTCATGTTGCAAGAATGGAAGACAACCAAAGGACATCACACCATGGATCCCCAGAGACAACATGCGAAACCAAGGCCGACGAAATACAACATAGAGAGATGACCTGGACAAATTCAGAAAACACTGGCTCTGCGACGCCCGTGTGGGAGAAATGTGGCGAATCCTGGAGAAGGTCTATGTCCAACGACGATCGTTAAAAGACAGATGATGATGACACACTATTCGATTTTTCAAATAAACATATCGAAAAAAAATATATATGATAAAAATTGTTAACGTGTTAATCGAAAGCGTGGTAATTTGAGGCGCGTCTAACGGGGTATTCTTGTATATTTTAAACGATTGACCGGAGAATCATTGCTGCTAGACTTAATATACATTCTGCTGGGCGAGTATTTTTCTGCAAAAAAATTGATACTAATCAATGAAATAGATAGCAATCAGATAGTGTTTAATACAATTTCTACGTTCTCGGAAAAATGTTTAATGTACGTGCATACTGCGTGAAATAAACGAATGCACACACACATGTACGCACGCACACATGCACATGCACACACACACATATATATATGGAACAGCATCGAACCAGAGGATTGTGCGCAAGCTCGAAAAAGTATAAATTAAAAATCAAGTACTCTATGAAATAAAGCCATCATACATCGGATTTTGCATCATATCATATCAATATATATATATATATATATATATATATATATATATATATATATATATATATATATATGTATATATATATATATACATATATATATATATATATATATATATATATATATATATATATATTGATATACATCATACATCGGATTTTGCATCATATCATATCAATATATATATATATATATATATATATACATATATATATATATATATACATATATATATATATATATATGTATATATATATATATATATATATATATATATATATATATATATATATTGATATACATCATACATCGGATTTTGCATCATATCATATCAATATATATATATATATATATATATATATGTATATATATATACATATATATATATATATGTATATATATATATATATATATATATATATATATATATATAAATATATATATATATATATATTGATATGATATGATGCAAAATCCGATGTATGATGTATATATATATATATATATATATATATATATATATATATGTATATATATATATATGTATGTATGTATGTATATATGTATGTATGTATGTATATATCAGTTGGCAAATCACTGCATACGTAGCCTAGTGATGAGGAAAGCTTTTTACTTTTCACGACAAAATATCTTCTTTTCAACATAATGTCCCTCTTTGTCAACGCACTTAATCTAACGGAGACTCTCAATCATCTCGATCGAACATTATACAATGACAAATTCAGACCGAAATCCACGCCGATAAATACGGGAGTCCGTCAGTGGAGTTGTCGATATGCGCCTTTTTTTCTTTTTTTTTTTTTTAATACCTTAATACTCTATAATCCACGCTGTCATTGTGTGAGCGGGTGTGCGTGTGTATGTGCATGTGTGTGTATATGAACTTGCACATATGCGAATACCTTGTACGTTACTGCGCATGTGCACGTGCCCACGTAAATTGCTGATCATTCTTTCGCTGCCTTCGGCTGCTGTTACACCCCCGCATTCTTCTTGGAGTCTCGAAGGTAAGAGGTGCTTCTCCCGAGGGGTTCTTTTTTTTTTTCTCGAGGAGGTC
>OY735224.1:2056336-2078836 GCA_963457665.1 Thysanoteuthis rhombus | reverse complement strand
CTCGTCAATAGGTATTTATAGAAGACCACTTTTCCTTTTAAATATTCTAAACAGGGAAAATACAGCTTACTGGTTAAACGATAAGTTAATGAAATTAGTGATAGTACGAGTGATAAAAATCAAAGAGGTTATCTAAGGATGAAAGGCACAGTTCCGTATGTGGTGAAGCAAATTAACATCAAATGTTAATCAAATAAAATTTCAAAAGTTGACGAAAAGTTTAAAAAAAAAAAATTCAAAGAGATATTCATCCGTCATAGAATGGCTAAGCCTGACTTGTTCCTGCCACTAAGACATTCGGGCTAGAATATTGCACTGAAAAGACTCCTATTTCTCATCTAATCTTTCACAGGACCAGGCAATTGTTTATCTTGAATAGGAGTGGGGGTAACTGGTTTTGATTTGATGTATTTTTGTATTCTGATTATATATATATATATATATATATATATATATATATATATATATATATATATATATATATATATGTGTGTGTGTGTGTGTGTGTGTATGTGTGTGTGTGTTTGTTGCCATTTCCTACTCGAATATAATGTTCAGCCTGTAACGAAACTATGGTCTGATTTTCAGGCTTCTTTAAACACGTATTTATGTCCCAATTCAAGAGTTGACATTTTGACTTTCAGGGGCCAGTATATTGTTATTGCTTTGGGACAGGGTCTTCCAGATAACTACAACCAACTGATAACATTAGGCGGTGGATATACAGAGGAAACTACTCGTTGTAATTAATTTACAAAAGGGTCATTTAGATTTTTGTCTTCTTTCTTCCAAGAAAAAAAAAATTGTTAGAAATCGACAACCCAGACTATTAACATGGGTTTCTTCAGTTTCAGTATGAGTTTAGCTGACTTGCACACTCATTGGCTGGCTATATATGGTATTAGACGGACGGGCCAAACTGAGGGAGCCAAAGGGCTGAAAATTTAAACATTTACTCCTCGTTATGTCTAGAAATATCTTCTACTGATTTTTTTCCTGAAAATCTGCCCCAGAAATAGGATTTGGGTGGGTTTTCAACTTACAATGTAAGCTTAAGCTATATTGGTTACTTATTCTGTGTCCGGCAGTGATCATGCTTGTTTCTTTCTGTTAAAAATTCAAATCCAGACTTTTTGAAAAATTGATCACTGCCCAACAAAAGGCAGGAGAAAATGAACTTATTTGTTGATCACTTTTTTCCGATTTTCAATTGATCACTCCCAGCACAGCATGCTGTCAAAAGATGTTGGTCACGTGACGGTTTCCGATAGAGTGACTAACGAGATATGTTCTTTACATTGAAAAAAAAAAAAATACAGATTAATGTTCTTATCCATGAGGCGGCACATAGACCTTTTTATATACCTTTAACACTTTATGTCTATTGTATTATTAATTGGCGAGGTGGAGTCAGTTGCAATATCACTTTGATACATTTTTTTATTAGATGAAACATTGCCAGCCATTATTAATTTTTGATTAGTATTTCTTTCATCTTAATTTTATTGCGGTTGCAATTGGCGGCTCGGACAATGGAATCGGCGACCCGAGATCAAACCCCAGTCAGGGCTGGTTATGTTCACTTCGTTATAATAGCCCTCTTTCCTTGTTATGGGAGTAATAGCAGAAGACAAACGGTCTAGAACACTTCTGATTCTAAACCAGGGAGTGGGGCCCCGTTAAGATGGTTTAACTCCCTATTCGACGTCATTCCGAGAGCTCCAGCTGACAAGCTAATGCCAGATATACCCCTCTCTGCTTTCCTCTGGACTACACCAGCAAGGGAGAGTCTGACGACTTGGCATTCCTGGATTTCCATACACTTCGCCCAGGCATGAGCCCTGGAGGAGACGTTCTATTGTCTGTTGAGACAGAACCGAGGCCATTCAGAATTGGTTGCAGCAATATTACTTTGATACATTTTCATTTGATGAATAATTGTTGTCCACAATTAACTTTTGACTAATATTCCTTTTATCCTGATTTTTATTAGTTTCTTTTCATTGCAACCATTCAGACCGATCGGAAGTAAATAATAAGCTCTTGGCATTTTTTTTATATTTGATGAAGCATTGTTGATCATTATTAGTTTTTGACTGATATTCCTTTCATCTTAATTTTAGTTGCTTTTCATTGCAACTACTCAGACGATCAGTCTATAACAGTGACTGAGCCAAGCATTCGGCGTCATATTTGAGATAATGCTACAAATAATAACATCAATACAACTGGTGTACGTTAAAACATTGAAAATAGATCTGGTTAGTCACTCGACAGGAACTGTCACGTGACCAACCCCCTTAGGTAGCCTATCGTATAGGGGTGATCAACTGAAAAAATTGAATATTGTTTGATCAATGAATAAGTTACTTCTCTCGCCTCTTATTTGGCAGTGATCACTAAAAATCCCTAATTAAAAAAAAAACAAGCGTGAATGCTGCCAGTCACAAAAGGACCAATTTGGCTGAAAATTCAAATTCAAATCGAACCTTGAACTAAAATCTTATTTGAGAGGGGAGGTTAAGATATCCAGGCACAAAAGTAGTAAATTTTTGAATTTTCAGCCCTCCAGCTCCGTTGCTTTAGCCAGTACAAACAATAAATAGATAACCAGTCAGAAAGACAAACTTTAACATTACTTGTACTAATAACACAACTATTTCTTTCCAAATTTTGTCAGACAGGTTGTTATAATCTTTGCATGTTCTGTATTTGGGCTATTTCCCTCATTTATGCTGGTATTTCTTTCACATTGTTCAAATCGTATCTCCTCCGGATATCTGACATTCGCAAGATATATTAGTCAGTACACAAGGCAACGCCATGTCGAGTTTGAAGTTTATTGGATCGGCAGTTCTCAAGAAATCTTATAAAAATGAATAAAACATTACAGATTGTAGATTTATCTTGAAAGTAGTCTTCCATGATATCTGCCCTGTAGAATTATATAAATTTAGGCATGAAATATCTAAATTGGCAATACCGGAGAGAAATGACCGGAATACTTCAAAGACATAGTTTGGTACGACAGACGGAAAATTATTTTCGATGACAAATATGGCAAGCTGTTTCACACACCTTAAAGTTTAGCCCCTTCCAGAAATGCATCTTAGGAACAGTTATTACTCTAAATTTGTTCAATGTCATGATTGATTTGTGAAAATAAGGTAACCATTTTAGCCCTCTGATACAAAAGCAATGAATAAATATCATTTCTATCTGGCACAAGGCTACGAGTCAAGGACCCTCAGTGTTGACAAGTAAGAGAATTTTCCGAGTAAGATTTCTTTTTTTTTTTTCGGTTTAATCTGTCGAAATCTAGGTTTGCCCGGATAGTATCGAGGCATTTTTGATTTCTCGAGAATCGGTTGCGTGACTTTGATGTAACTGGAAAACCAATCAAATGGAACTTTATTGCATATGAACTGACAGACTGAGTCTTGGGGTTACTCAATGGGGAGTGAAACCTCATTGAGTGAGGTAGTATACTGTGTGACCAGCGCATCCATACTGACCGAGCAAGTTAACCTACACGTTTCGTGCTTGATTTTTTTTTGCGGGGGACGTACATTGCATCATCTAGGTCTCTCAGTCCTTGTAGTCCAGATGTGACTTTCAGTGACTTCTTATGTTCTGCAGTTAAAAGGGGGGGTTCAAAATGTGGGCAAGATTAAGGAGAGCACGACGATGCAGCCGACAACGATACAGAAAGGGGCCTTTTCAGACCGCTCAAAAAAGTTTGTGTATGTTCCAATGGGAGTACTTTGAAGCGGACTTAGAGACCATTGTCCTTGGTGAGCCTTCTCTCCGTTATTATCAAATGATTTGGTACGTTCCTGACGGACTTCCTGAACCAAGGTTCAAACCAATACTCTCTCAAACGCTTTTTCTGCTCCGTTGCAGAATGCGTAACCTCGTCACGAATTCTCCTCCACATCTACGTGTACGTTCTTTAACAACGTTGTTGAACTCATAAACAAGGATATTGGTCCACGATCTTATGTCGTCAAACCAACGCAGCTTAGGTGTTCCTCTTTCTCTTGCACTCGGGATTTTTCATTCTACGCACTCTTTTGCCAGTCCTTTTTTGATTGCGTTTGGGATGGCCCTTATAGTTCCAGATTCTTTTCTCTCTGGCAAGAAGGGTCGTACGTTTGTGAGTTTTCTGAGATGATTAATATCGATCTTGGTTTTGAGAAGTCATGAAGCGCATGGTGTATGCTTGAAACACTTCGAAGTGAATTATTTTGAAACACTTTAAAGTCAAGTGTTTCAAACTGATAAGAAAAAGGTAGTATCTCTTAAAAATTGGGCTGTGTCTAAGTTGAACAACCATAGCCACCTAAGACGGCGTAGGATTCCATCTTTTTTTTAAATATATATCCGTGCTCTTGTGTGTTCCAGCGCTCCTGACCATACTGATTTGTCAACTGACTTGAAAATCGGCCTTGTTACTCCACTTGACCTCTTCTGGAAAATTTTTTTAAAAATAATTTTGGACAAAAAGCCTTTTTCAAAACCTTTAGAACCGTATTTTTATCAATAAGATAACATCTAGATTCTTCATCTTGGGTCATCGGGTGCATCATGGTGTTCACCTTGATCTCAACCAAGGTCTGAAATCTCCTCCCTTTCGATCCTCCAGAATCTAGTTGTTTCTAGATGTTCTTTTTTACCCTATTTTACATGTTTTTCAGTGGAAAACACCTGAGATGTCATAAATAGAATTTATTCTGACCATATTTATTCTTTGATGGAATTCTTTTATCAAGACTTCCAATTCTGATGCTTTTTCAATTATTTACTGATAGTGAGTCACATTCAGTTTCAAAGCTGTTTGACTTCTTTCTGGATCCATTAATTTGTTCTAATCGTTGACAACTCTTTGTGAGAAGAACCCCCCGCCTCCTGGAATTTCTTCTGCCTCGTTCTTCAGATTTTTCCGTTCTTTTATTCGTTATGATGAAGTTCTTAGCTGAAATGTTGTCGGTGCTTTTTATTATTCTAAACGTTTGTATCAAATCTTTTCTCGTTCCTCTTTCTTCGAATGATGTTAGTTTTAGATTTGTTCAAGTCTTTCTTCATAAGGGAGTTTCTTTTTTACTTCTAGAACAAGCTTTTTTTTTACCCTTACCTGGATTATTTGCATTTAGCTTTAATTAACTTCATTCAAAAAGATCGCTTCCGAATGTACTGAGACAGTTTCCATATCAGTGTATATTTTAAAAGAATTGTACAAATTGTTGAATCTTTTTCAATCGATTCTAACATTGGAGATGCAAGAAAATAAACAACATTATACAATACTTACGTTATACACTTGAAAAAGATTAAAAAAATACGACTCAAGTGCAAAAAAAAAACAAGCGAGAAGGGAAGTGTAAGGAGAAGGTATTATCAATATTCGAACGAGTCGAAACTGGTTTGCGAAGTTTTGTGCAGGACGTTTCTTACTGAAGACCAACCGAGGTTGATAGCGATCAAATTATGCCATTACATGAGAATAATTGACGTCGTACGACGAATAAAGATACCCAACATACTCAAAATATTCAAATAAAGAATTACAAAATAATTTGCACCACATTAGTTGTGTCAGTCGCTTCGATGTGTGTCTTCAATATAAGATGAGCAAGAAAAAAACCCTTGGACCCGGCTAATTACCCCTTGCTGAATAGGAGAATAGATTGATCCATGCCTTTCCCAGGGACATTAGTGTTAAGTGAATGTTAACTGTCTCAGTCATTTTGACTGCGGCTCTCCGATCAAAATCTAACACCGTTAGCAATAAGCGTAACCCCATCTGCCCCACCGACCCCAACTGGGGTACGCCCAACACCACCTCTATCACAACCACCAACCCCTGCAAACGATTCATACAATTTCTGCCCTCCCCTTAAAACAATACATCACCACAACTCTTCATTTTCCTCCCTTCGACCCCACTTCCCAAAACTTTTCATCACGACATTTGATGAAGCCCCAGGAAATACAGAGTGACCTCCCTTGTTCCCTACTGCTTTTTTTATTTATTCATTCATTCTATTTTACTTTTGTTTTTTTTCTTATTAGGATTATTGAATTCTCTGATAGGATCGCTTCGGTTTGTTTTACGCGTTTGTTTTGGGGAAGATCAATTACTTTCTGTCTGTACACGAGCCAAATTCCTGTTCGCCTGTGACGTACGCGAAAAATGTAGAAGATTTTGGCCAACATCTGACCGTCACTGGCCATAGAATCAGAAAACAAACTAACAAGAAAAACAAACAGACAAACAAAATAGGACCTAGATTTGTGGGGTAAAAATTGGGCGGATCCCTAACTGTTTGTTTATATGCTTTTCCTCCAGATATCTTTCTTTGTATGTTTCATCGTCTGATTCATTGATATATGTACATACACACACACACACACACACACTCACACACACACACACACACATATATATATATATATATATATACACACACACACACACACATATATATATATATATATATATATATATATATATATATATATATATATATGTATATATATATATGGATACGTGTCGAGATCTATGGTCTTCTGTGATTTAAGATTACTAGTTAGTATAACAAATAGAGGACTGAAGAAGAATAGGCAAAAGTAAATGAGAGATTGATGTATATATATATATATATATATATATATATATATATATATATATATATATATATATTTAATCTATTGATATATTTATATATAGGTCTTTAATCTTTCGCATTTTGAGATTACTCGTAAGTATAACAGATAGAGAAAACGAGGCAAAAAATAAATGAGAGACAAGACTGACTGCTGCAGGGTCAAACTCCTCTCAAACTTTCACTCCGACTGAAGATGATTACTGCAACTTTTGCATTGTATATAAAATAAGTAAAAAATTATTACAAAAAACAATTCTTTGTATAAATGTACTTATTTGTTAGTATAAAGCCATTCCTTGAATATTCGTATGATATGTTTTCGTGAATATCTAAGACTTGTCAATTTAGCTCAGTCAGTAAGACAGCCTTCTGGCAGTCATTCAGTCCTAAGTCACGGTATGTGAATTTACTACTTTAATATCAGTGCTCTTTTAAAGGAGAAAAATGAAGTGAACTTCAATTTGCGTTTCGTGCTGGTCGCAAACTATTTGTTTGTATACTTTTGGGTAATTGTTTGGAATTGGTGAAATTAAAAACCGAGTCCGTATAGCAGGTGCTGATATCAAGAATTTGGCCATTTTGAATGGCTAAAAGTAGCAAGATCCTTTTAGAAATTTTATACAAAAAAATGAAAGCGAAAAACTGAACTTTTGTGACTATTTTATTAAATCTAACGAGAAAGAATATGGTTGAGTTCGCGTTACAGTTTAATGAGATTGATTTTTAAACCTACCTACTAACCCTTATCCCAGACCTACCGACTAATCCTAACCCCAAACCTTCCTACTAACCTTACCAAAGTACTGAACTGAATGATAACCTTACCGACTAATACCAACTATATGCCGTATTGGCTATAAAGTAAACAGAAATTTTGAATCGAGATCAAACGTTGCTCGATTATCGGTAAGAGAAAAGTAGCAACTTTCAGCCTTTCAAAATGGCCATGGCGTCTACCTCGACATAATATTTGATCTTACCAATTCCTAACAATTACTACCCATCACTTCATATTTTTGTCTGTATGGTTCATCGTCTGATTAATCAATTTTTCTTATATAACAATACGTGTCGAGGTCTTTGGTCTCCTGTGTTTCAGGATTGCGCGTTAGTAAAACAGATAAAGAATCAAAAAAAGGAAAGAAAGTAACCTGAGGAAAAGGGACTTTTTATCCCAGACACACCATATCATCCTTTGCCGTTCCTTTCCACTTCTTAAAACTGCTAGTCCCCAAAATAACTCCCTGTCATTCTTGGCCACTTATTATTACTACTAGTTCTCAAAGGCAAACAAACATACTCCCAACCAACCCCTGCCATTTATATAATAATAGTAATATTGAGGAGTAACTGGGATGTTTTTGCATACATACAAACGCCCTTTCCTTGGGAACTCCAATTCTCAAGTCCCCACTGGACAAAAGCTTTTGAAAATATATGTAATCCGAGATGTAGAAAATAAGAACTGTTCAAGTATCAACGCAAGGTCAATATTTTAAAGAAAATGTCACTTATCAATAAAGTTATTTACGGAGAGCAACATGGGCTGCCTTTACAAAATGTATCGATTTACCGAATTCGTATAAATATGAACGTCTCGAAACAAGAAGGTTTTTATTTTCTTATTCAAAACTTCATTATGTTTGAAAGTGCCACATGTCAAAGGGTAATTGATTCTAAAATCTTGGTGTTTTACAGTTAATTCTCCTGGGCCAATGAGTTGTATTCAGGGTTAGGGTTAAAAAAAAAAGAAAAAGGAAAAAAGTTCTACTGTCAAAGTGTCTAATTTATTCAATGTTATCAGCCAGCAATTATTATCTAAGACGGTTTCAAAGTGATCCCGATTGACGGGTTCCTCTGTAATAATAATAATAATAATAATAATAATAATAATAATAATAATAATAATAATAATAATAATAATAATAATAATAAAAGAACAAAAAAAAACAAAAACAAAAAACAAAACAAGCATAAACATAATGAGGAATAAATGCTCGCCCCTCTAGGTCCATAGGCTTATACACGTGATACATATGCACATACACACATACATGCTTTGATACTAAATAGCCAGCTAGACTGACTTAAAAACAGGAAAAACCTATGTTGACAGATTTGCTGACAGTTTTGACCGACTGTTTCTCATGCTGATTATAATGAACTCCTGGTAACTTTGAGAAACTGTAAATCGGAACACTGCAATGAACTGTGAGGGTTTCAAGGAGACATGCTATCACGTAGTTCCAACAGATGAAACACCAAAAGACAGATAATAATAATAATAATAATAATAATAATAATAATAATAATAATAATAATAATAATAATGGTAGTACCAGTCATAGTGGGAGCACTAGGAACTGTCCCCAGAACGCTGAGGGAGAGACTGGAGGAGATCGGGATTAGGGGGAGGATAGAGACCGTACAGACCACAGCACTACTGGGAACTGCACGGGTACTGAGGAAGGTGCTAGAGATATAAGTACTGCAACGAATTGTAGCTCTGTCATGATATGCGAAAGAGGGAGGAGACGTTAGCTGAAGACCTGAGGAGACTTATTGTCACTCAGCCCTCAGCGATAACCACTGGGCAACCGGTGTGAAACTGTAAATCGCAGAATTACTGCGACCTGCTAGTACTAGGAGAGGAGGGCTGGAGACTTGAGGAGACTTGCTGTCACTCAAACTCCAGCGGTTACCACCAGGCAACTGGTGTGAGATTCCTAATAATAATAATAATAATAATAATAATAATAATAATAATAATAATAATAATATCGGGATTAGGGGGAGGATAGAGACCGTACAGACCACAGCACTACTGGGAACTGCACGGATACTGAGGAAGGTGCTAGAGATATAAGTACTGCAACGAATTGTAGCTCTGTCATGATATGCGAAAGAGAAAGGAGACGTTAGCTGAAGACCTGAGGAGACTTATTGTCACTCAGCCTTCAGCGATAACCACTGGGCAACCGGTGTGAAACTGTAAATCGTAGAATTACTGCGACCTATGAGTACTGGGGGAGGAGGGCTGGAGACTTGAGGAGACTTGCTGTCACTCAAACTCCAGCGGTTACCACCAGGCAACTGGTGTGAGATTCCAAATAATAATGATGAAACAGCAAATGCCGCATGTGCGGTGAAAGAGATGAGACAGTAAACCACATAACTAGTGAATGTAGTCAGCTCGCCCAGAAGGAGTATAAGCATAGACACGATAGAGTAGCAACGATGATACACTGGGAACTAAGTAAACAAATGGGATTCAACCATGGGGAAAAGTGGTATCAGCACAAGCCAGAGGCAGTTTTGGAGAATGACAACCACAAACTACTGTGGGACTTTGACATCCAAACTGACCACCTCATCCAGGCAAGAAGGCCGGACTTAGTAATAGTTGACAAAAAAAGGAAGGCCTGCCAAATAGTAGACGTTGCTGTACCTGCAGACCATAGAGTAAAAAAGAAGGAGGGTGAAAAAAGGGAAAAATACCAGGACCTAGCAAGGGAGTTAAGGAAAATGTGGAACACGAAAACCAGGGTAGTACCGGTCATAGTGGGCGCACTAGGAACTGTCCCCAAAACGCTGAGGGAGAGACTGGAGGAGATCGGGATTAGGGGAAGGATAGAGACCGTACAGACCACAGCGCTACTTGGAACTGCACGGATACTGAGGAAGGTGCTAGAGATATAAGGACTGCAACGAATAGTAGCTCTGTCATGATATGCGAAAGAGAGAGGAGACGTTAGCTGAAGACCTGAGGAGACTTATTGTCACTCAGCCCTCAGCGATAACCACTGGGCAACCGGTGTGAAACTGTGAATCGTAGAATTACTGCGACCTATGAGTACTAGGAGAGGAGGGCTGGAGACTTGAGGAGACTTGCTGTCACTCAAACTCCAGCGGTTACCACCGGGCAACTGGTGTGAGATTCCAAATAATAATAATAATAATAATAATAATAATAATAATAATAATAATAATAATAATAATAATAATAATAATAATGATGATGATGATGATGATGATGTTCATGATGAATAAATAAATAAATAAATAAATACGTAATTTTAATTTAAAATAAGCAATTTCACCACTTCAGCATAACAGATATTCAATAAATAAAAAATAACATGAATTTCATTGATATTCAGAAGTTGTGGCTCAGTCGCCTACCGATTGGTCGTCATTTTTTGACACAGTAGCGAAAAGCTCATTTTATCTATCGGTTTAGTTTAACGTGACGGGACAAACAAACAGAGGAGAATTCAGTCCCCTACACTGAGCGAGGATTATGCTTGTTGTTCTTGTTCTTGTTATTACGGTGGGAAAAAGTCAACTCCAGTCTCTGACTTGGACAAATAATGGCGTAGGCGAAAAGATTAATTCTCTTTTTTTTTTTTACGATGTTTTTTTTTATCGTTAAAGAAATAGGAGAGGTGTGGTTGGTCCAACAGTAAGCAACACGGGAAATCAGTGGTTCGAGTTCAAATCCAGGCTGAGAAAGTTTACGTATTCAAGTATAAATATGTATACTGATTTCTTTGTTTGAAACTTCGCTTAACGCTACATTTTTGCGTGTACGAGAAAAGGCGGAAAGCGAAAATAGCACTCAGCATTTGTTTTGATACAGGTCGTTATATGGTAGCCCATTTCTTCTTCTTCTTCTTCTTCTTCTTCTTCTTCTTCTTCTTCTTCTTCTTCTTCTTCTTCTTCTTCTTCTTCTTCTTCTTCTTCTTCTTTTTTGTTTCGTTTGCTCCTTTCTTCTCCTTCTCTTCTTTTTTTCTCTTACTTTGCTCTCTTTTTTAGTTTCGTTTGCTCCCCCCTTTTCCCTTCTTCTTCTTCTTCTTCTTCTTCTTCTTCTTCTTCTTCTTCTTCTTCTTCTTCTTCTTCTTCTTTCTCTTTCTTCCTCTTCTTCTTCTTCTTCTTCTTTGTTTCGTTTGCTCCTTTCTTCTCCTTCTCTTCTTTTTTTCTCTTACTTTGTTTCGTTTGCTCCCCCTTTTCCCTTCTTCTTCTTCTTCTTCTTCTTCTTCTTCTTCTTCTTCTTCTTCTTCTTCTTCTTCTTCTTCTTCTTCTCCCACAACTGGGCCTAATTTTCACTTCACCTACGGTAGACAACTTGTCTAGATCCTCGACTTGGGGGCTGCTGACTTGAAGGTAATAATAGTTGTTTCTTTGCCCTATGCCAGTTCGGTTTCTATCCAGAAAGGCAGAAAAATATTGTTCAAGAAAATTTTCTAGTGAAATTTTCTTGTTCATGTACATGGCTACTTACAATAGGAATAAGTGTGCGTAAAACCTTTTTTTTATGTTCAAGCGCTTTCAACCATCGTCCGGTCATTACCAAGAACATGTAGTTATTGTCATTTCATGATGTTAAAATTCAGAAAAAAGGTTTTATTATATGTTTCGCACTTTGGCGTCCGTCGTTAATGCAATGTGCTTTTCTAAGACGGTGCACTTTAGGTCACACAAAAATGACACACACACACACACACACACACACACATATATATACACTCACAAACACAAATCTATATATTCTAGTGGTGTTATTTGACAGTTATTGACGTTGCCTGATCCACATAACAACGAGAATAAGCTCACACACAGTCACACTCACACACATATATATAGTTAAATCCGAAGAAGATTTTCTCATTTTTAATCATTTTTTTCTTGTTTCCGCACGAGATACTGTACGAAACATTGCTATATATATATAAACATAGTAGAGGCCCGAAGAGGGCTGAAACATGAGTTAGTTTGTGTAGCGAATCCACATTCTACTATTTATTTCCAGCTCTACTCTAAAACAACTTAACTTCGTTTGTAAAAAGTTGTATGTAACAAGCACTCTATGAAATAAATCCATTACATATCAGAAGTGGCTTTATATTATTGATATATTATTATATTATGTTATACTTGTACTACATGTACTATATATATATATATATATATATATATATATATATATATATATATATATATATATATATATATATATATATTATCCCTTTTTTAGATCAAAAGTGTGGTCTGGTTTCGTAGCTATGAAGTACTTGGGCGTTTTTATGGTCGCTTTTTATAACAAAACACCTACAACAACGTACACTTACAAACGCTAAATACAAACAAACAATTTTCTCAATGACAGTCATTAGACTAAACTGTACACACACACACACACACACACACACACACACACACACACACACACACACACACACACACACACACAAAACCCCAAAGAAAACCTCCAACCGAAGATGTCACCAAAACTGTTGACATAGATTTCTCCACTTTTCAAGTGAGCCTGTCCGGCTGCCTATCTACGTACAGGTCGCACAAACGACAAGAGACGTAATTTATTTATCGTTCACACTACCTTTTTTCCCCAATATTCTATTGATCATCACCTACACTACATACCGTCGAAAGACATTGGTCACATTTCTCTTGACTGACTAACCAAACCTACATATATGTGTGTGTGTGTGTGTTCGTTAATGAAACACCTTTTGTTGAGGTTTCGAAAGGAAGTCATCAATCATTCAGAGGCTGCTGCCAAGATCTCGTAAGGGAGAACATTAGAGCTGCACACGTGCTTCATGAAGATCCGTCTCCTTTTTTCCCGCCATCTCCCCCAAACACTTCTAACCAAATAACGTACACTTTCACTTTCGGTTCCCTTGCTTTTTTTAATTTCATTACAACTTTTTTATTCGTACAGGAGCAATTGGCATAGCCGGTAACGGCTCGGATAATAGAATCAGTGACCCAAGTTCAAACCCAGGACGGAAGTTGTTGATGTTCACTTCGCATTATTGCACTTGGGAAGGGCCTGAGTCCATCTCCATTTCTATCTCTTACCCAGCTATGGGTAGAATACTAGGGAAAGCTAGCATTCGGACAACTCTGATTCCAAACCTGGCAGTAGGAGCCCCCTTAAGGCGATTTGGCGTCTTTCCGGCAGCCCCTGCAGCCAAATTGATGACAAACGTATTGCTCTCTGATTTCCTGTACACTCCAAGTCTGAGCGAAGGATTCTGATGACTGGACGACCCGAGAACACCATATGCTTCGGCCAGGCGTGCACTCTGCAAGTTACGTAGCAAATTGGCGTTTCTGCAACTTTACATAGACTTCTTGTAACGTTACATAAAGGTTTATTAGGTAACGTTACATAAACTTTCCTTCGTAGAGTCCACTCAACGCTACAAACAACGTTTCTTCATGTATTACCTAATTTAATGCTTCTCAATTGAAGAAGCTAAAAAATGTTCCGTCTTTGCTGGGGATACATTTGATTCCGCTTAATAAGGCCATCGGTTATTTGGTCCTGTGGCCCCATAAAATTAATCTTATGAAAATCGATTCAGACGTGTGTAATCATTGCCAATTTACCTTGTTCCTCTATGTCCAATGCGCTATTTATTCGTACGGACCGACGGTGTAACTGAATTAATATGTTTTGAAATATAATCTGACTGAATTACTGAAATATATTTTCTAAGTTCTCGAAAAAATTATCACAGAAGTATTTTTATCTCTCGACTTAAGTCAAATGTGGAATAACCGAACTCTCAAAAATATACCGTGTTATGTTATTGTTAACTAAAACACCTCTCTTGCAACAATCAGTGCTTCGAACAAAAGTTTTCTATACATAAATAGTTCTTCATAGAAAACTATTTGCTTTGTTCAGTTAATCAGAGCAGCTTTTCATCTGGTCCCAAAATTGTTGGTTCCTATTCGGTCCTTTGAACTGCAATCCACTGTATATAAGGTATATAAGATTAAAAAAAAACCGAATCAAGAATTTATAATACATAATACCTACTTGCATACATAGGCAACCAGCAAGACCAGCTAAAAAACTGAAAAAATGTATGTTGACAGATTTAGTCAGATTTTCGGCTAGTGCTCATCGCTTTTTGAACCACACTCTTCATATGCGCTAGCATAAAAGCTATCAAAAATGACAGGTCCTGTAATTAAGTACCAATCATTAAATAATTAAAATTATACATCAAATTAATAAAATGATTAATTAATGAAATCAAATATTGAAATAAGAAACATTTTAGTTGTACTGCAATGTATGCTTTCAATCGATCCGTAATTTGTTTTACCAAGTCGAAGCGTTCATGCTGGTTTTTTTTGGAAAATTTTGACTTTTAGTAATCACCGCCTAAAAAGGTGCAACAGTTTACTTACCCATTGATCAACCTTTTTTGAGTGATTAACCAGACCAGTATATGAGTGTGTGTCTGTGTGTGGATGTTTCGCTAATGAAACACCTATTGCAAGAGAAGAACATTAGAAATGCGCACGTGTTTCATCAAGATCTGCCTTTTTCTTGCTGTCATATCCTCAAACACTTCGAACCAGATAGCCTACTTTCACTTTCACTTTCAGTTTCCTTCAGAACTTGGAAAAAATGTTTTCTTTCATTTTCCCTTCATCAAACTTGCAATAATCTTGTCATTCTCTCTTACTAATCTCGCCTCCTGTCTTTTTTAACGACTGAACTTACCTCTCCAGTGTCTGCATCAATCAGAAACAGTCAACCAAAGCTGCCAACAGAAATTTCTCCCATTTTAAAAAGTTTTGATAGCAAACTGTCACCAAATCTGTCAACATAAGTATTTTCAGTTTTTAGCTGGTTTTGTTGGTTTGTTACGTATGCATGTATGTATTATGCGTGCAGGCCACGACAATGGAGCCAGAGGGCTGAAAATTTGAATATTTACTCGGTATTATGTCAAAGAAAAAAAATGGTTTTTCGAAATATCTCCCAAAATAGGTTTTTAGTTGGAGGTTTAATTTTCAATGTTCGATGCTACATTGGTCCTTAAGTTTGTGTCCGGCTGCATTCACGTTTGATCTTTTGACAATTGAGACTTTTTTTAGTGATCTATTCATGCATATGTCACTCTTATATACCAGGCTGCACCAAAAGAGATATATGGCTGACATTTAACCATTTACTCGTTATTTAGTCTAGAAAAGGCATTTTTGTTCACTTTGCAATGTAAGGCTATGCTAAATTCAATTTGCAATTTGTGTTTGGCTGCATTCATGGTTTTTTTGAGACTTTTTGAGATAAAATCAATCTTCTTATTGATTTTTCCCCAACACAGCATGCTGCCAAAAGATATTGGTCACGGAATGGTTTCTTTTGAGTGACCAACAGGACCAGTCTTTTTACAATTTTTTTTCCATTTACAACTTTTCCTCTTTCTGTTTCATCTCATTTTATTTTTAAAAAAATGTAATTACTTTGTTGTCTGGCTTTTTCTGTCTTCAGAACTAATTTGGAACTGGCGGATGAAGTTTTTCATTTTCACTTTCACTTTCAGTTTCGTTTTCTTTTAGAAACCAACTACCAAAACTGTCAACATCGGTTCCTGCATTTTCCATGTCATTCTGCCCAGCTGGCTGTCATTGTATGAATGTATCGAGCGTAAAAGCTGCTCTGATAGAGCTGGAGGGCTGAAAAATTTAATATCTACTCATTATGTTTTTCCGGATAATGTTTAGTATGTCTGCCTCACATGCAGAAAATCCTGGGTTCGATTCCTGGCATGAACAGAGAGTGCAGGAAATTTGTCATCAGGATATATGACGCCTTCACCTACCTTATTATGTGTAAAATCGCCTTTTCCTCTTTGGACCTCTTCCCATATAGGTTCAATGTTTCGTGTAAGCTTATGCTAAATTATTTCCCCATTGTGTGGATGAGGTCCTTTCGTATTTCCCATTAGCATCGATGGTTGTTGTTCGAATGCTGATTTCCAAAGCAAGTAGTATCTGTCACTTTTACAATTCTAGTTCTATATTCCTACCATATCCTGAACCATTTGGGCATTTTGTTCCATGTAGGGTTAACCCGTTTATGCCTGTAGTCGGACTCAGGTATAATTAGAAATATGAGGTAAATGAAAGTATATTAGCATGGTTATTCAATTTTGCAATGTTCCAATATTTTAGGACTTCATTCCGTTTGATGCACAATCTGAATAGAATGGCTAGTTTTCTAGTGATGACATTACCACCTTTTTTGAGTAGGTCGATGGTTATGTTATCTGGTCTAGGGGGCTTTCATTTTTTGTTTGTTTGATGGCTTGCTACATCTTCGGATTGACCTCGGGGAAATCTTCGAATTAGTAATGCGAGACATGCATATATTGTTCCTAGTTCTGTATCTGCTGTTTAGAGTATTTTTTGTAGAATTCTTGAACGTATTCGATAATTCTGTCCTTATCTGTTGTTAATTCTCCTTTCATTTTTTTCGAGCAAACTGGCTATTGGCTTTTTTCTTGTCTAAACAGATCTTTTAATAGTTCTGAAGACCAATCATCTTCAGGAATGCTTTCGATGACTGCTATCGTGTATATTCTTCTCTTCATCTTCTCTTTGTTTCTTTTGGATGGATTTGTTTAGGTCTGATGCTTCGATATTTTTTCTTGTTTTTGTGGGTCGGCAAAATATAAGATGGTGTGACAAACTAGACAAGTTCAGAAAGTACTGGCTCCATGACACCCATGATAGAGATGTTGGGCGAATTTGGGGGAAGGTTTATGTCCAACAACAGACGCTAAAAGGCTGCTACTGCTGCTGCTGCTGCTGCTGCTGCTGCTGATGATGATGATGATGATTAATGCCAATTTATTCGTATGAATGGAACCCTAAATTATGTTTCTTATCATCTTACGAGTATCAATATGTAATTTCTTTTATAGGTATATTTTCTTGGGCAATTTTTTAAAACGGTGTACTAAATATGGGCCTATAAGCTATATATGTTGAGATTAGTATGTCGTTGTTGAGAAGTGAAAGGAAGAAAGTAGAAAAGGGAGAGAGAAAGCGAGGGGAGATAGAGGAAGACAGACAGAAAGTGGGGTAGACTAGTAGAGATACAGTGAGATAAAGGGGAAGCGAGAATTAGGGATAGTGACCAGGGAAATAGAAACAAAGAGAGGGGGTGAGAAAGAGAGTGTATTACATTCTGTACATTGAGCTAATTTCTATATGACAGACTGAACACTGATGTCTCAGCATGTTGAGCTTTGGGCCATTCGTCCTGGATAAAGCGCAAAATATGGAGAAAACATCCAAATTATTCAATCTTTCTTTCTTTCCGTCTCTCCTTTTTTTTCTTCTTTCTTTCTCTCGTTCATCTTTCTTTTTTTTCTTTCTATTCTTCTTCCTTCTTTCTTGTCGAGCTCAAGAACTGGAGTTGACTTCATTTTGCCATCATAAACGAACAAAAAAAGCAAGAACAATCCTCACCAAAATGTGTGGAATAAATCGATATGTAAGTGTCCCATCCCCCTACTGTGACTCGAATTTACGACCAACTGATTGACTGCCGGCTGTCTCATTGACTGAGCAAAATTGACACGTATGAGATATTGACTAAATATTATCATACAGATGTGCTCGGTCTTATTCAATTCCAATGAATAAATACATTTCCACAAAAAGATCTACTCGCAAGAACCATTTGGCAAAGGAGTCTACACCATCCGCAGATCCTTCCAAAAAGTCATCTTATAGATTTTCAGATTACGCTGGAATTGGGTACTGAAGACTTCTGAAATGACGCTCAACTTTTGTGTACATCGAACTATAAAAAGTTCCCTTAGGCTTGACTACGGCTTCAGCTATTCCTGCTCATAAAACTGATCTTCCACTATATCAAGTGCAAAGACTCTAAAACAGTCTGAACCGTCTCCGAATATGCTAAGATATTCGAATGTATAGAGATAATTAAAAGATATTTGAAATTTATTATAGGTACTGGAAATTAGATTTATGCAAATCAGTTCACTATGCCGCTTTGATATGAATGGAACTGTTACTTTATAATGAAGTGCTTGGTTAGTTTATTTAATTGCGTTCTGAATCGAATCTGATTTCATCTACTCACAGATTATGCGAGCTATAATATAACCATGACAAGGTGGAGCCGAAGTTGCGAGTACGTAGTGTGATTTTTCGTTCATTATAAATGCAGTACAAAAGCTGCAGTAATCATCTTCAGTCGGAACAGAAGCTGGAGAGGAGTTTGACCCTGCAGCAGCTAATCCGGTCGATCATTCATTCTTTCCGAGATTCAAATGACGTCCGTCAGTTTCATGACATTCTCTTTACTTTTCCCAAAATCTGTCTGTCGCCAAAGGAATCAAATCTTGACTTTGTAACAGAAAATGAAAAAAAAAATCTTAGACCGAAGAGGCCATCCACAAGAAGATAATTCATGAAAAAGTTATTGAACTTCACTTCACAGTCTGACCACCAGGGAGGATCGAACGCACGGGTTTAGCCTTGACCCACATAACTAATTTGATAACCTTCGCCGTGAAGCAGGGATGACGAACCTTTGAAGCGCGTGTCACCAGGGACACGCCGCAGATTAAATAATATTTCGGGGGAAAACTCACGACTGACTTTGAGAACTTTTTTTATTCATTTCATATCATAATCTTAGTTCTGTCAGTATATTTCGAAATTTCATTATTTTAATGAACTCCTGGTTTTATAAAAGCATTAGAAAAATACGCTGCTCAACAATAAGTATTTGCCTCAAATTAAAATAGATGTATACCTGTAAGTGATAACATTAAAAAAAAAAATCAAATTGTCGCACACTGGGCCAAAAAGGTTCACCATCACTGCTCTACAGCATGAGCCCATCCCACAATTTCCCTTTATCATAAATTCATTGATTAATGTAATCATCATTACTACTATAGAACACTACAATCATATTTACAATAGAATTGATAGTTTATACAACCAATGCATCCTCCCGATAGTCACCTATGGAGCTGAAACACCTGAATCTAACCAAAAGATTGACCCTCAAACTGAGAACCATGCAACATGCACATGAAAGAACAGGGAAGAGATCATATGACAGCACTATATTAGAGCCAAGACAGTCCATGATATCATAGAAAGAGTTAGAAAACTAAAATGGGAATGGGCTGGACATGTTGCAAGAATGTCAGACAAGCGCTGGACATCACGACTCGCAACATGGATACTCAGAGATCAGGTGTGAAATTGTGGCCAACAGAAAGTAAGATGATGTGACGAGCTAGATGAAATCAAAAAGTACTGGCTCTGTGATACCCTTGCTAGAGAAGTCAGGCAAATCTTCGAGAAAATTTATGTCCAACGACGGCCACTAAAAGACTGTTGCTGCTGATATATATATATATATATATATATATATATATATATATATATATAAAGAGAGAGAGAGAGAGAGAGAGAGATATTAAAACTTGCACGCACGGATTTAAATTGACTGACGTAAACATTTGAATAAACAATTTGCTTAGGTCAGTGCCTAAAAGTGGCTGAATTTTTTTCATTTTTCTTTTTCAGCTAATTTTATGGCCTGAAAGTGGCTGAGGTACGGTGGAAAAATCACACGAAAGATAGATTATACAGAGATCATCTTTTTATATATCTTCATTGGAGCCTTTGTATGAATTTTTGAACGTATTAATCAATGTTAAGTACATCCGAAAAATTATACAAGCATACAAAATTGATGTTTAATTTTTCTCTTATTTTAGATCTTTTAATTTTAAAAAAAATAATATATATCTATGAAATTGAAACTCAGACATCCAAAGATTTCGGGAGCCATTGTATGTTTTCAAGCACACTTGACATTTTTAGCTATAAAGTTGGCTAGGAATGAAAAGTAAGAAAATCTAGCCATCTTTAGCCAGCCACTAAGGGAAAAAAACCCTTTTTGCATTTACGGCTATAATTTACATCCTTACACGCAAGTTTTATCTCATAAATATACTGAAAGTAAACACCCTCATATATATATATATATATATATATATATATATATATATATATATATATATATATATATATATATATATATATATATATATATCCATATTGGCAAGTTTCCAATCTGATTTCTAGTTCTTTTCTTTTTCTCTCCATTCGTGCCATTCATTTATCTATTTATTTGCTTAAAAATGTGTATCAGTGCCTTTTCATGGAAGTATTTCTCTCACTTCCAAATTTAGGTTTTCCTGCCAGAACCAACCATTCCAGCCTAACCTTAACCCTAACCTTTCGTTCACCCTCCTAACAACTCCCCCTTACCTTTACAGTGCAGTTTTTTTTACTTCTTAATCAACCTGCACCATCACCCTGCTCTGGACCCAACACAACCACTCCTATTCCCCAGTACGAGTACCGAGCTGCTCAGTTTCGCTGACAGCCCATGCAGTATCTCTGATCGCCTGTCAGCACGAACCCGCTCTCTAGCCCCGACCTTGGGCCTCTTTCGAGCTGACACCATCGCACTCGACGCCAGGGTCTGTACACACGTCTCCAACGTCCGTATCCACGTCAAAGTCCGCGCTTAGCCTCAGTGGGAGAAAATTAGTTTTTGTTTCAAGCGAAGATTATCCTTGATGGGTGCGTGGGCGTCAATATTTACCGACCATTGTATTGTCGTTAAGCTTTCAAAAGGCGCGAGTGAAGAACTTTTCTCACTGGTAAGAGATACGACCCTTATCTGTACACCAACGAATAATATCGGGGTGTTTTCTGTCTATTTTGTCTGATTATAGTATTTTTTAGTACATGGGTACATTAGAATTATTATTAACAACGCAGTTAGGTATAAGCTGGAAGAAAACATTGGTTTATTTTAAGAACCTTGAACAAAACGGAGGATGTTGGAACGAATAATCAAGGTATATCTAACTAATCAAGGTCAATCTATCTATCTATCTATCTATCTAATAAAGTGCTAAAGTAAGTAAGTATGTATGCATAAAGCTTGCTTGGTAAGCCATTTAAAATCTCATACAAGACATACAAACCTCTTAAGATGCCGAGTATTTAACCAGATCTGCCGGTCGCAGGCGGGTGTAACCAGGCATATTAATAACGTACATACCGGTTACAATGCTGATCAAGTAGAAGCTATGGTGGTGCCGAATACCTGTATGATTTGCCATAAAATCTGCACATAAACTGTTGGTCTTAAAAGCCATTTCAAAGCCCACAACAGGAAGGAGCCTTGTCTATAAAGTGAAATTTCTTATGAAGAATCCCTCCGCCAACAGAAAACAACAAAAAACACAAAAAACACAAAAACAACAACAACAAAAAAACAAAAACAAAGGTGTAAAGAGGAATGAAACTTGAGGGGTGGTCTTGCGCGGTACCGAGTTGACAACCACCATGTGAGTATGTGTATATATATATATATATATATATATATGTGTGTGTGTGTGTGTATTCTGGGATGTCGAGATCTCTGCACCACAGAGGAGACACAAAGGCATGTCGGAAATCAAGAGCTCTCAAATTACCTACGGCGCGTATATCTAGGTCGAATTTCTTTGTTACGCGCCCTCTGAAAATAGTGCGTCAAAAACATTCTGTCTTTGTTTTTTATTCATCTAGGACTTTCTTAAAAACTATTCAAATCCATAAAACTATACATATATATATTTTCGAATCAGAAACAACCAGTGTAGATTTTTTTTCTACATACATTTGAACATATAAAAGAAGCAAGTTCTGATGCGTTTTAAAATTTTCTTTTTTGGGGACTAATTTCGTAGGGTTTCGAATTAAGCTCATTATCCATTACCCACGGCGAGGTGCACTTGACAGCATCAGATCTAGTCAGTAATTAGAGGGATGAGTACCTGGAAACAACATGTGGGGTAATGGTTATTGAGTTAGTCTAGCAGACCATAACAGCGGTGTAATGACTAACATTAGTGGCATTGGTTGTATACCCTTCTTTTTA
>OY735224.1:2041336-2051336 GCA_963457665.1 Thysanoteuthis rhombus | reverse complement strand
GACTCAGGAAGCGATGACAACACACTAACACGCACTCGCACCTCACCATACATATATATATATATATATATATATATATATATATATATATATATATATATATATATATATATATATATATATATATATATATATATATACACATATATCTCGTGCCAAATCGGTGATTTTGCCTAATAGGGGAAATTTGTTTCATTGTAATAAGATAGTTGTTTTATAAATCTATGTTTTGGTAAAATGGAATTTTTGATAATTAAAAAATACACATTTATTTTACTGAATTTTTTTTACTTATTTAGAGTGAGCGAAAGAGAGAGGAAGAGAGAGAGAGAGTAAGTGAGAGGGTATGTAAACAGGTAAATAAATGGTAAAAAAAATCGTAAAAGTAAAGAAGCGTTCGATAGAACTGAGATAGATAGATAGATAGATAGATAGATAGATAGATAGATGGATAGATATGAACTAACTGAAATTATTAGATAGATAGAAAGATAGATAGATACGAATAGGCTGGGACCGACAGACAGACGTAGATAGATAGATAGATAGATAGATAGATAGATAGATAGAATTGAACATAAAAAGTCTTAGATTTATACGCACACAGAGGAAAATGAGTCAGGAAGCGATGACAACACATACATACTCGCTCCTCACTATATATATATATATATATTTATACATATATATATATATATATATATATATATATATATATATATATATATATATATATATATATATATATCACGTCTAATCCGTGATTTTGCCTATTATGGAAATTCGCATATTTTTTGTAAAAAAAATGTTTGATTTCACTTCTTTACACGAACTTTTGATTCTAAAAAGATGTTTGTTTTATACATCTGTGTTTTGATCAAATAAACTTTCTGATTATTTAAAAGTGCCTTTATTTATTTCATCCATCTTATTTAACTTTATATATATTTAGAGAGAGCGAAAGAGAAAGATAGAGAGAAAGTCAGAGGATATGTAAACAGACTTCCAGATAAATAAATGGTATGAAGTAAAGAAGAAGTCGATAGAATTGAGATAGATGGATAGATATAAATGGACTAGTACATATACATAGATAGATAGATAGATAGATAGATAGATAGATAGATAGATATGGACAGACTTGGATAGATAGATAGATAGGTAGATATGGACGGACTAGGATAGATAGATAGATAGATATCAAAAGAAAGGGATAGGAAGATAAATATGAACAGATTAAGATAGAGAGAAAGATAGACGGATAGATATGAACAAACTGAGACAGATAAAAAGATAGATACATATGAACAGACTTCGATAGACAGACAGACACGGGTAGATAGATAGATAGATAGATAGATAGATAGATAGATAGATAAGTAGATAGATAGAAATGAACAGACTGAAATAGATAGATGTATATAGATAGATAGATAGATAGATAGATAGATAGTTAGATAGATAGATAGATAGAAAGAAAGAAATATATATATATATATATATATATATATATATATATATATATATATATATTGCTAGATAGATAAATGAATAAATGGATAGACAAAAATATTGAGAAACAGTAAAAAAAAATTGAAAAACAGAAAGAAAGCGAGGGAGATTTTTACTTAACAAGTCAATTTATTTAAGATTTAGTTTTGATGAATCATTCCCATTAGAAATCTGAAATGGCGGCACGCAAAGGTCACTTGAACTGATTCCGAATATTTGCTTTGGATCAAACGTTCTTTCATTTATTTCATCAGCTTTGACTTTAAGTCTTCTTTGAAAAAATCTTTTCCATTTCAATTTTTCGTATCCTTTGGTATATCTCTCTTTCATCTAAAAACATGAAAGTCAATCTTTTAAAGTTTCGTATTTATTCGTGTGTTACGCAATTCTTTCATAATTCGAGTATAAGATTCAGAGGTGAAAAATTGACCACTCGATAGTAACCACTGCGTGACCAATGTCTTTTTGGCATCATGCAGTATTGGGGATGATCAGTTAAAACATTGGAAGAAAGGGATAATATGATAATATGATGATGTGAACAAATTAGTTTTCTCTCCTTTTCTCTCCTTTTCTTGGACAATAATCAGTAAAAAGTCTTAATTTTCGAAAAACACGCGGGAATAAACTAGGGACTCACATTTTGAAATGACTCCCTGGCAGCTCAACAGGAAACCTATTTTTTTTTAATTGTTGACATTGGAGTAAATATTAAAATTGTTGGCCTTTAGCTCCATTGGTGTGGCCGGTAAGCATGATGTATATATAGATAGCCTGCCAGCAAGCCTGCCAGCCACACCAACTTAAAAACCGTGGCAAACTTACTTCAGTTTCAGCAACAGTTTTGGTTGTGTATCTCTAACAGTGACAAATGTTTTATTGCTTCAATCTTCCAGATTTGTGTACCGTAATACCGTCGTTATAGAAAAAGTATCCAACATTTTGTTTGTTGACTATTGTTACATATCTATCAATCTATCTGTATCCGCGATGTAATGGTAAACAAGCACATGCAGTCATTTGTGTTCCGAAACCAAGGATTAATCAAAGCTCAGTTCTCTCGGTAGTCACCTATGGAGCTGAAACATGGAACTTAACCTAGAGACAGACCTGCAAACTGAGTAGCATACAATGCACACATGAGAGAATCATGCTCACATGGAGAGATCACAACACAGCACAGTATATAAGGAAGAAAATGGGAATCCGAGACATCATAGAATCTATTGGAAAACTTAAATGTCAATGGGTAGGCCATGTTGCAAGAATGACGGACAACCGATGGACATCACGACTCACAACATGGATCCCCCGAGATCACATGCGAAACCGAGGCCGACAAAAGACAAGATGGAGAGATGAACTGGACAAATTCAGAAAATACTGGCTCTGCAACGACCTCGATAGAGGAGTGTCGCGAATCCTGAGGAAGGTCTACGTCCAACGACAGACGTTAATAGAATGATGATGATGATGATGATGATGATGATGATGATGATGATGATGATGCGAGTGAATTTTGGTTTATTTTCTTGCACACAAAATATCTATTATAAAACTTTATTGAAAACCTCCTCGATGCCCACTCGTTTTTATCAGCGTTGGCGAACCTTTTTAGACAGAATTTCGATTTTTTTAATAAAATAACATTGTTTTTGGTGTGTTTCCTACAAGTAAACATGTATTTTAGTTATCTATAAAAGCTTACGGTTGAGCAACTTATTGTTCAAATATATTTGTAAAAATAGGGGTGCGATATAATAAAACTTGAAATTTCAATATACGCTTACAAAACTAGGATAATGAAACAAAATTATTCAAGTTAGCTGAGCTTGAAAGACTTTTTTTTGTTACGGAATACGAGACGATTGCTTTATGGGAGGGATACAGTGTGTATATTTCAATGCTATGCAGAGAGCATCCAATGGTGTTGTATCTTAAGATATCGCTGGAAAATACATTTGTTTGAACTTTAAATGTTTTGGTCAAATTTAGCGTGCTTTTCTGTGACATGACATTGCTGGAAGATTATTTTCAGAGTCCATAGTTTGTTACGTAAAAACTCATGATGTGTCACTGCCGACACGCGTGCCACAAGTCTGCCATTATTGGCGTTTTTATAGAATTTCATAGAATTCAAGGAGTAAGGATTAGTAACTATGGAGTAAAGTTTAGTAACTAAGGAATGACCGGTCAGAAATGTCAGCAGTTTATAATATTGGGTTCATTTTTTTGTGTTTGTAACTCATAAATTTCGTAAATATAAAGAAAAGTTTCACTGTGTAATCAGTCGAATTGATTATGAAATAATGACTATGACTCGTCTCTGAATTTCAAGCAACATTAAATAATAATCCAGTTTTTTCTTTGTAAGGATGAAATTTGTTTTGTTTTTTTTTTCTTCTAAATTCCGAATAATAATAATAACAGCAACAACAACAAAAACGACATGACCATTAACATCACAAATATCACAATAAAATAATATCAAATAATCAAGATAATATTTGATACAATCAGATCTCTCTCTCTCTCTCTCTCTCTGGTGAAATGGATTTTTGGAACTTGGTATACGGTAAGACCTGGTTTTGGGATGTAGGTATACTGTAATGTCTCCATGGGGAATTGAAGAAGTAGTAGTTTAGCAATGATGAAATTCCTCTCTAAAATTCGGATAATAATATAGGGATTAGGGGGAGGATAGAGACCGTACAGACCACAGCACTACTGGGAACTGCACGGATACTGAGGAAGGTGCTAGAGATATAAGGACTGCAACGAATCGTAGCTCTGTCATGATATGCGAAAGAGAGAGGAGACGTTAGCTGAAGACCTGAGGAGACTTATTGTCACTCAGCCTTCAGCGATAACCACTGGGCAACCGGTGTGAAACTGTAAATTGCAGTATTACTGCGACCTATGAGTACTTGGAGAGGAGGGCTGGAAACTTGAGGAGACTTGCTGTCACTCAAACTCCAGCGGTTATCACCAGGCAACTGGTGTGAGATTCCAAATAATAATAATAATAATAATAATAATAATAATAATAATAATAATAATAATAATAATAATAACAACAACAACAACAACAAAAACAACAACAACAACAACAAAATCAATACCGCCAATAACATCAAGAATATCGCAATAATAATCATAATAAAATCAGATGATAAAGAATTCAATAAGAGATATAATAATCATGACCAATAATAGGAATGGTAGACTGAGATGTGAGCTGCCGGAATGGTTGGGGTTTTTTTTTTTCCCGCCGTTTTGGGGAACCGAACAAAAAATGGCGCCAAAAACTTGTTGGGCGTCAAAGTTCAGCAGCCATATTTGCAAATGTCGCTCAGCGGGAATGTTTGTCCCTGGTCAGACATTTTGGTTTGGTTGGAGTTCTCTACCCCGGAGCGAACGAAAGGGCGACTGGATTCAAACAGCAGGGATGCGTCTGGGATTAAAACGTGATCAACTGGGTGTGTCGACCGTGGGTTTCAGTACGTGATGTGTGGGGGTGGGGGGCTTGGGAGGTATAATGGATGAAAAACTTTGGAAATAATCATCGAAGCGCGCGAGGAAATAAAAAGGGGAAGAAAACAAAGAAAGGATTTTTTTTAAAGTTCTGGGGTGTAAAGGAAGGTTATGTTGCTACGATTAGTTGTTTACAACGGATAACAAAACAGATTTAGTTAGTTACTCAGTAGAAACCGTCACAAACTGGTGGGGGAAGAGGAAAGGGGGGTCTGGGGTACCGGTCCTGCACGCAAAGGTCTGGGGCGTGGTGAGAATCTCAGAGAATGAAATACAGACTGGGACAAGCACAAATTGATGTTGAGAACGATTGTGTCAGAAAACCAAAAAGTTTTTTTACATCCACTTTTACACTGGATGTTTCCGCTGACTTGTCACTAAGGAACAAGTGACAGCAAGTCTTTTTGCCCAACCCTTCCCTCCCCGAACAACTCCTTCGTCGATATTCTCGCTAAACCTCGGCAGTGCTTTGCGAGTTCCGAATCGTCTCCGTTTTTTCTGTAAACCTTCAGCTCACCTAATCTTTTTTTTTTTTTTGTTGCGTCAAATCTTCGTCAATCTTATCAAAAATTCACTGAGAACTTCTGGAGGTATTGTGTGGATTAAACTAAGTGAATACATGTATGTATGAATTGAATTGAAAACAAATAAACTAACAAACAAAAGAGATCCGGTTAGTCACTCAATAGGAACTGTCACGTGACCCACGTCTTTTGTTGGGGTCGGGGGAGTGTCTAATTGAAAAGAACGGAAAAAGGTGTTATCAATGAATGAAGTACTTTTCTCACCTTTGGATTAGGTGGTGATCGCTAACGAGTCAGAACTTTGGAAAATAAATAGAAGCCTGAATGCTGCCGGACATAAATTAAATGACCAATTAAGTAGAAGCTTACATTGTAAATTGAAGTCTTGATAAAAAGGGAGAAACTGAAGGAAGAAAGAAATGAGAAAAGAAGGAGCGAATAAAGAAAGAGTGTCTTGCAACAATCAGTTGTTTACAAAGAAAAACAAAAGGGAGGTCTGGTTAGTCACTCCATAGAAACCGTCAGATGACCAACATCTTTGGTAGCATACCGTGTTGAGGCTGGACAATTAAAAAAGTGGAAGAAAACGGGTGATCAATAAGTTCAATTTACAATATAAATTTATGCAAATTGTGTCTGTCCGTGTTCACGCTTGATCTTTTTTTTTAAATTTGGATTTTCTGGCGATCCGACAAAAGGGCTAGAAAGTAACTGCTTTTTTTCTAGTTCTTATTTCATTATAATTTCAGTTGCTTTTTATCGCAACTGCTGAGACTATAAGCAACTAGAATTAGGATGAAAGAAATACCATCCAAAAATTAATACTTGTTGACAAAGCTTCGTTTAATGATAAATAAATGAAGATAGTGTTATTGATGGTCTGAGTAGTGGCAATAAAAAGCAAACGAAGTTAGGATGAAAGAAATGCCATCCAAAAATTGGTAACGGTTTCCAATGCTTCATCTAATTAAAAATACATCAAGATGATTTTACCGACGGTCTGAGTAGTTGTGATAAAAAGCAACTAAAATTAAGATGAAAGAAATACCACGCAAAAATTAATGATGTTTGACAATGCCTCATCTAATCAAAAATAAATCTAGATAACATTGCTGACGGTCTGAGTAGCTGCGATAAAAAGCAACTAAAATTAAGATGAAAGAAATACCTGTCAAAAATTAGTAACGGTTACCGATGCTTTATCTAATTAAAAATATATCAAGGTAACATTCTTGCATGAGGTTGTTGTTTTCATTGGTTATTACAGCTACGATGCTCTTCGGTTGTGAGCAGAAATAAACAAACAAACTTACTTGCTAAAGTCATTATTTACACAAAAATATGAGTAATACCTCTCAAACCTTAGTTTTACATGCGTTTTATTACAACTGTCGGTCGACGGCCATCACTAACTTACGGTTTGAGTATTTGCGATGAAAAGCAACTAAGTTGAAAGAAATACCAAGGATTTAAAAGATACTGATGATGAATGGTTCATAATATTTCATCTAATAGAAAAGATATCTAAGAGATACTAATGGTTCATAATACTTCGTCTAACAGAAAAGAAATCAAGATTAAAATTACTTCTTCTAATATTACTACTGCCAGCTGTAATAAATATGGTAGAGCAGCTGCCAAACATAGACAGGATTCCCGAAGTAAAAGGGACGCCAGTTCGAGACTCACCTGGAGCCTATTCTTCATGTCCGATCTAGGACCGTAGACTGACGGTCTGAATAGTGGCAATACAAAACAATCAACATTAGATTAAAGATACGGTTGTCAATGGTTTAGAAATATTAAAAATGGATGAAAATATTTCGTCTGATAAACAATAAAACAAGATGATATCATTACAAATGCTACTAGATGAAAAGCAGCTAAAATCAAGATGAAAGAAACACTAGTCAGAAATTTAAAATGATTGACAAGGCTTCATGAGATAAAAACTAAATAATATTGTTTCTACTAGTATAAATAAAGTAAATAGAATTAAGATGAAAGAATACTAGTGAAAAAATTAATAATGATTGATAATGCCTCGTATAATAATAAATAAACCAAGATAATATTATTACTAATACTACTAGTTAAAAGCAAGTAAAAGAGATGAAAGAAATACTAGTCGAAAATGAATAAAGGTTGACTATGATTCGTTTAATAGATAAATAAACCGAGATAATATTGTTTCTACTATTGTGAATAACGCAATTAAAATTAAGATGAAGGAATATTTATCAAAAATTAGTAATTGTCGAATACGTTTCATCAAATCAAAAAATAAAGATTATGTTGCTGCTATTATCACAAGAAGCGTGAAAAAAGCAACTAAAATTATGATGAAAGAAATGCCGGTATACCTTGATTAATACGGATAATTCGTTCCAAAATTTTTCGTACTATTCAAAATTGCATTGTTCAAGGTCTCATAATTCGATGTGTTTTTTATTCAGCTTATACTTAGATATATTATATTTGCACAGGAATACCTGATCAGTATTACATCAAAACCGACACGAATTAGTATTCAATGTATCCCCATACTAGTCAAGAATTAATAATGGTTGACAACAAAGAAAAAAGTAAATCAAGATAATTTTTCTATTTCTAATATTCCAAGTGTAGATAAGACAACTCAACTTACGATGAAAGAAATACCTCTCGAAAATCAATGATGGCTGACAATGTTTAATAAAAAAAAATCAAGATAATTTAACTATTAAAATATAACTTGGTAAAGTTTTAATAGCTTTGACATCGTGGAACACGATTTTCAATTCTGGGTCGCGGGTGTAATTCTCTGATTGCTTATGTGTGAAAAGAATAGAAAATGACTATTATTCCCTTCAAATTTGGCTTTTGAGATCAGGACAGTGATATTCATGTGTAATTGTCTTTTTTACTTTATGTCACGTATGGGAAACCAGTATCTTCAGACTGGAATTGCGCAAACGTTTCTATAGCCAGTAGCATCTAAGCATTTATTTAAAATCTTATGTAATTTCTCTCAGAAAGTCAATTTTATAATTTATATAGTAATAATATCATTTTTTTGGTCCCATAAAACAATTATATGATGATTATAATTCATATTTGTCTTGAAAATTAAGTACGTATTCTGAAAGACGAGCTACATTTTTGACGTGAATGTGGGGCTAAATGAAAAACAGGATATTCTTATGTGGTCTGCTATATCAAAAGGTCACCCATGCTTATTTAATGTGATTAAAAATGTACAAATTCACCCGTCGTCCAATTAGAACGGAGTAGATTTCAAAATACCACTGTCCTGGTCCCCAAAAATGAAAGGAAAGAAAGGAAGTGACTGATATTTCCTATATATTTTCGACATAATCAGAAAATAACACTTATTACACGGGAACAAAGAAAAAAAGGTTGCGCAGCTCAATTTATAAATTCGTAATTTCGATAATCTCAGGTTGTTTAGTAGATTTGACGAACGACACCCAAAGTTTTTGCTAGCATCTATTAATAAAATAATTATCAGCTTTTACCGAGGAAAAATAGCGAATGTGTGTTTTGAGCAGTGATATCACAGTATATATATATATATATATATATATATATATATATATATATATATATATATATATATATATATATATAAGTCGACAACGTTTGCAGCATAGAATGATGAGGAGGAAACTCTCTTACGGCGAGACAGGGCGGCGTCTGTGACGTCACAGACTATTTATTCGCTAAACGTTGTCGGTCTTCGATAATATCTCGTTTTGAGGCGTCTACCGTCCCAGCCTGGCCCAAACCTAGAGGGTGGGGTAAAGATGTGAAGGGAAAGGGGTTTCTGGTTTAAACAATGCTACATTATGAGATTATACTCTGTGTTGACAAAACATATACATATATATATATATACACGCAAAACACGCATATACATACACCCAGAAACACGTATTTAGAGATAGATTCACAAAACTCTGACACAAACATATATTCATGCAGGAATACACAGACAAACACAAATACATACATACATACATACGTACATACATACATACATACATACATACATACATGTATATAGAGTTAAATATACACAAAGACAAGACAGCCACGTACACATATACCATCTTTACACATATATATCATATACATGTACACATCCTGCATATTTACACAGAAAGACTCAAATACACACTCACACATACACACAAATGCATATATACGGAGATACACTTGAAACATATTCAAACACAGGATACACAAATGCAAAAAGCATACACACGAATACAGTGTAAAACCACAAACACACACATACAAATGCTTACAGACACATATACACTTCAAAGGGGAATACACACACAAACACACATGTACAAATACATACATACATACAGAGATACACTTGAAACAGGTATTTTCACACACACACACACACACACACACAC
>OY735224.1:1966336-2036336 GCA_963457665.1 Thysanoteuthis rhombus | reverse complement strand
TAAAAGAGGGTAATCAATGAATAAGTTACTTTGCTTGTATTTTTTTTGTTGAGCCGTGATCATTAAACAATTCCGAATTTTTAACAAAAAAACAAAAAAAACAACTAAAAATAAGTGGGTAAAAACTGAGGGACCAATTTAGCAAAATAACTCGAATTGCAAACTGAAACTAAAAAAAGGGGATAGTTTTAAAAGAAAAAATGTTTAAATATTGAAATTTTCAGCCCTCTAGCTCAATTGGTGCAGCTTTTACGCGTGATACATACATACATACATACATACATACAGAGCTAGCCAAACCAACTCGAAAATTGAAAAAACCTATATTGACAGTTTTGGTGGAAGTTATGGTCCACGGTTTCTAATGTGTAGAAAAAAAATCTTAAAGTCTGAAGCTTAAATCAACCTGTCCGGTTAGTCACTTGATAGGAACATGACCAACATATTTTGGCCGCATGCCTTGTTTGGGGTGATCAATTAAGAATTGAAAAACGGGGTGGTAGATGAATAAATTACCTCTCTCGTCTTTTGCTGGACAGTCGACACTAAAAAGTCCGAATTGAAAAAAACCCAAGGAATAAGGGATCAATTTTGCATAAATTTACATTATAAACTGAACCCCCATCTGAAAAAAAGTATTTAGGGTGAGAAATTCTCAAGGAACAAAGACCCGTCTTTTTTTTTTTCATCTTTGTTGACATAAAAGATAAGAAGTAAGTGTTCCAATTTTCATCCCTCTAGCTTCATTGGCGCGGCCTGTACACATGATAAATACATACTAAGAGAGCAAGGGAGCCAGTCAGCCAAACCAATCTAAAAACAGAGATAAACTATGTTGACAGTTTTGACGGCAGTTCGGATTATCGGTTTCTAATAGATTGATGGATAGAGAGAGAAAAAGAAAAGAGAGAGAGAGGGGGGGGGATAAGAGTGAGAAAGGAAGAGAAAGCTAATAACTAATAATTACAAAAGATTTAAGAACGTTATACACACACACACACACACACATATATATATATATATATATATATATATACACACACACACACACACACATATATATATATATATATATATATATATATATATATATATATATATATATATATACATATACATATATCGATTCGATAACTGTAAGCCTATATCTGCATCATTAATTTTTTACTAATATTTCTTTCATCTTTGACTTGCTTTTCTTCGCCACTACTCAGACTATCGGTCTACAGTCGCCCGTAAACAGAGCGAATCGGGAACTTGGAATAAAAAACTAAAATTAGAATGAAATGAATACTAGTCCAAAAATTAAGATATTTTTTGATGATGCATCGTATAATGTAGAGAAAAATCAACATAATATTAATCCTACGTTGAATTACAGAATTAACATATACGTATACATAGTTACACCAATAAGCCTTCGGTGAAATGATCTAAAAAGAAATCATCTTTAGAAAAAAAGAGATTATTTTTCAGAATAGTGCCGTTTCTTGTCGATTGCTTTAATTATGGAGATTCGGGGACTCAAAGGGTTTGGCCCCTTCAGGGACCATCTTGAATATTAAGTGAGATTTGTTATTGTTTAATATCAGTAAAATGTAATTGATGATCTACCATTTATGAAATCACCGGGGACCCCCAAAATAAAAATTTGAATTTGTAGCAGTCCAGAAATAAGTGCAACCTATGAGAAAGAAGTTATTATTAAAATCAATATTTGGCGTAGCCACCTTGATTTTTTATTTCTCCAATAAGTCTTGATGAAATCGACCTCACTAGATTTTCAGAAACAATCTCTGGAATGTTTTTCCTCTCCGATAGAATGCAGTCTTTCGATTTAATCTTGTTTGATGGTCATCGTTCTTCTACTTTCTATTGCAGTACATCCCAGTGACATCGTGGACCTTTAATTTTTGCTTCTTCAGAGACTCTGTTGTCTTATTAGTGCAATGTTGTGGATGTTTGTCATGCTTGAACGTACCTCTTCTTCCCAATCATTTTAGTGAAGGCAACATGTTTTCTTTCAATATGTTGACGTAATCTTCAACATTCATGATTCTGACAATAAAACGCTGCTCTACAGTACCATCAGAGGTCATACAACCCCAGACAATGACGTTTCCACCAGTGCAAATCAGAAATTTTTAAAAAATTGATAGTAAGATGTGAGAAATTCAAAATTTTGACTTCATCTAATATCCTACCTCTGGACTACGGAACTGGGTGGTTCAGTAAGGCTGAATTTAAGCGATATATTCATTTTTACGCAGAAACTCCTCATCCACCAGAGTGCTATATTCCTATGGAAGAGCATTGCATAAGCTTACAATGGATGAGTTACCCCAGTTAAAGAGTGCTCAACCATGAATAGGGGATCATTATATATATATATATATATATATATATATATATATATATATATATATATAAAGCATGTAATATAAAGCATATATATTCATAAAGATGATATTATTCCTACATCAACGTGTTGTGTTATGTTAGGAGCTCAATCAAATATGGCATGAATACTCATTGGATCTAAGGGATTATTTCAAAGTAAGAAGTTTTGAGAAAAAGATTTATGTGTTGTAGATGGGCGTTCTATTTAAAATGTTTGAAAATACATGATAAATCCCCGGAGCGGTTACATGATAAATCCCCGGAGCGGTTACATGATAAAAAACTGATTATTCCAGCAAGAGAAAATTTACTCATAGTACCATTATAACGAAGTATATGTAAAACAGAGAAAAATATCGAAGAAAATTACATGAATTGCATTGATAAATATTAGGAAGTATATGACTGAAGTGTCACAAAAAGTTTTGAAATACAGTTTTAATGTCTAGTGTTTAAAGCTGTAAAGCTTTCTAAACTATCTATCTATCTATCTATATAGTTTGTCTGATTTTGCTTATTTGTTAGAAATACACAGTGCTCCAAATTTTAGAAAAGGAGCAAGCAAAGAAATAGTAATTGACCAATAAATAAAATTTCTCCGAAATGTTGTACACTTGAAAAAAAGGTCATTGCATTGAAGTAACAAACCACGTTGTTGGTACCCTATATAGAACAATTATTAATTGTATATATATATATATAATGACGGGAAATTTCAAATAAGAGTTTCAATAAGATATAATGCAATTCATAATCATTCATGTTTATGTACTTAATCCGTACTCCATCATATTTCAAGCTCTACGTCAATTCAATTTATTGTTTAATGTTGAATGTATCGAGCATTTTATGAAATAATTCCATCATACGTCGGCTATAGTATTTCATTATATCATATCATATAGCATTCGTTATGTTTTGTGATATATATATATATATATATATATATATATATATATATATATATACACACACATTATATATATATTTGTTGAGAGAGAGACCAATTAATATATAGAAATAAGATTCACAAGGATATAAACCCATGTAAATATCCTTGAAAATCCTTATATATATATATATATATATATATATATATATATATATATATATATATATATATATATACATATATATATATATATATATATATATATATATATATATATATATATATATATGGAAACAATACTGGGAAAGCCATAGAGAGAATGATTTAAGGTATCTGCTAATCTGTGTGGATTTGCTAGAGACCAATAACCAATCGAAGAAATTGGAATTACGAAATAACCCAGAGTTTTCCCAACTCTGTTGAGGCATTTCAGTATGTCGCTAGAAATCTCTTGGTGTGTCTCGAAATTAGGCATAATTTTGAAAATCTCCCGACATATCCTCCTCCTAAGTCAGTTGAACTGTTCAGATGACATTAAATATTTGGCTTGGCAAACAAAACTCAAATTATGCGTCATAACAAAATTTATTTTTAAAAAGTGTGTCAACAATGCAAGAATTTAGGTAAGTCCCGCCCTAAACCTTTGTAATATCTGTTAAAGTCTGTATTTCCGTAATTATATACTTCAAAGGAGACTTCAGAAATTGAAAAAGAATTCCCCTTATTAGAAACTACCAACCAAAACTGTCACCTAAACTGTCATCACTGGTTTCTTCAGTTTCTATGTTGGTCTGGCTGGCCGGGTAGTTGTTTAAAAATGAAGAAGTTTATGTTGACAGTTTTTTGCAAGAGTTTTTGTTGGCAGTTTCTAAAATAATTTTTATTTAGAAAGAAATATGTTGTTTTTTTTTTTTCGTCTTGTTCATCTGCCTGAAGCTTAGTATTCTCACAAAGGTTATGTATCTTTTTTTCTGTAATTGAGCTTTCCAAGCGTTCAGCCTGACTGCGTCACATGGACTATGCAATCATCGCCCCAGGAAGCCAAATAAACAAAATATCTTTTAATATTATATCACGTGTACAGACAGCACCAATGAAAATTCAAACTGCTTATTACGTCTAGAAAAACAGATTTTTTGGTTTCTGAAAATGTAAGTTTTTTAATGATGGGTGGGGCCAATTTGGAATGGTGTTTTATGCTAAACTGATTCCGGTGGCATTTGTGCTTGCCTTTTCAAAACTTTTTTATTTTATTGATCACTGCCCCACAAATGGCTGGAGTTATTCATTGACCACTCATTTTTTTTTCAAATTTTTAATTGATGACCGTAAAAACAGCATACTGACTAACCAGACTCGTTCCTTCACTTTCTGCAAAAGCTACTCTCAAGAACCACGCCCCGTAGAAGTCCTGAGCCAATGACCAAAAACAGAAAGATCTTCACTGATAAGGATGCCCGAGGGAAAATACATTCCGAAGCATATATTAGATGAACAAGTTTGAAAAGTTATTAGTTTTCCAAACGTTGCTTATTTCTTCTTCTTCTTCTTCTTCTTCTTCTTCTTCTTCTTCTTCTTCTTCTTCTTCTTCTTCTTCTTATTATTATTATTATTATTATTATTATTATTACCAGTTGCTTGGTGGTTACCGCCTTAGGTTGAGTGACAGCAAGTTTCCTCAAGTGTCCAGCCCTCCTCTCAACACACTCATAGTCTACAACGGCATTGCGGTTTTCAGTTTCACACCAGTTACCTGGTGGTTATCGCTGAAGGCTGAGTGACAATAAGTCTCCTCAGGTCTTCAGCTAACGTCTCCTCTCTCTTTCACCAATCATGTCAGAGCTACAATTCGTTGCAGTACTTATATCTCTAGCACCTTCCTCAGTATCCGTGCAGTTCCTAGTACTGCTGTGGTCTGTACGGTCTCAATCCTTCCCCTAATCCCGATCTCCTCCAGTCTCACCCTCAGCGTTTTTGGGGCAGTTCCTAGTGCGCCCACTTTGACCGGTACTACCCTAGTTTTCATGTTCCACATCTTCCTTAACTCTCTTGCTAGGTCCTGGTATTTTTCCCGTTTTTCACTCTCCTTTTTTACTCTATGGTCTGCAGGTACAGCCACGTCTACTATTTGGCAGGCCATCCTTTTTTTGTCTACTATTACCAAGTCCGGTCTTCTTGCCTGGATGAGGTGGTCAGTTTGGATGTCAAAGTCCCACAGTAGTTTGTGGTTGTCATTCTCCAAGACTGCCTCTGGCTTGTGCTGATACCACTTTTTCACATGGCTGAATCCCATTTGTTTGCTTAGTTCCCAGTGTATCATCGTTGCTATTCTATCGTGTTTATGCTTATACTCCTTCTGGGCGAGTTGACTTCATTCACTAGTTATGTGGTTTACGGTCTCATCTCTTTCACCGCACAGGTGGCATTTGCTGTTTGTCTGTGTTCTGTCGATTTTGTTTTGGGCTGCCACGATGGGCGATCCCGTTTCTTTCTTCAGGTTTTCTTTTAGTAACCACGTCCATGATTTCTCGTCTGCTACATCTTGTATACGTCTTTTAAACTCGCCATACAATTTTTTCTCTTCCCATCTTTCTTTTCTTGTTTGCTGTGCTGTTCCATTGTTTTTCTACTTTATTGTTTGTTGCACTATCTCTTGCACTCTTCATGATTTCTTCGCTATTCGTTTGCACATACCTTTCTAGGGCTGCTTTAGCTCTCTGGACACTTTTGCAATCTCGCAAAAAAAAAATCTCGCCTGGTGGTTACCGCTGAAGTTTGAGTGACAGCAAGTTTCCTCAAGTCTCCAGCCCTTCTCTCCTCGTTCTCATAGGCCACAGTAATACTGCAGTTTACAGTTTCACACCGGTTGCCCAGTGGTCATTGCTGAAGGCTGATTGACAATAAGTCTCCTCAGATCTTCAGCCAACATCTCTTCTCTCTTTCACCTATCATGCCAGTGCAGTGGTTCACATTCCCGCTTTCATTTCCCTTCCTTTGTTAGGTCACTGTTAACAATTAGTGTTGCAGTCTGTATATTTCTAGCACTTTCTTCAGTATCCGCGCAGTTCCTTGCAGTGCTGTGGTCTGTACAGTCTCAGTCCTTCCTTTTATCCTGATCTCCTCCAGTCTCGCCCTCAGTGTCTTCGGGACAGTTCCTAGTGCGCCCACTATGACTGGCATTACCCTGGCTTTCATGTTCCACATCTTTCTCAGTTCTCTCGCTAGGTCCTGGTATTTTTCCCTTTTTTCACCCTCCTTCTTTTTTACTCTATGGTCTGCAGGTACAGCAACGTCGACTATTTGGCAGGTCTTCCTTTTCTTGTCTACAATTATCAAGTCCGGTCTTCTTGCCTGGAGGAGGTGGTCGGTTTGAAGGTCAAAATTATTATTATTATTATTATTATTATTATTATTATTGATTAACATTGCTTATCATTAACATTATTGCTCATTATTGATTATCATTACTATAATCATTACTATTATCATTATTATTATCATTATCATTATTACTATCATTATTATTATCATTATAATTCTCATTATTGTTATCATTATGATTAATATTACCACCATAATCATTTTTATTATTATCATTGCTATTAATATCATCATTATTATCATTACTATTGATTATTGTTATCGATTATTATCATTATTGATTATCATTGCTTATTCTCATTGTTGCCAATTATTATTAATATTATTATTATTATTATTATTATTATTATTATTATTATTATTATTATTATCATACACTAGCATAATACCCGTCAAAATTATTAGGGTATTTATCGGCACGAAGGAGCCTACAACTATTTCATGGGGTATTTCATTCTTGAATATTCAAGCATCCTAATTTATTTTTTCCTCCCATTTGAACAGTTTCATTTTGATCAGACATCAAGACTTTGAAAGTTTCTATGATGATATTAATTGTTATGTCATAAAAGAAAAGGAAATTAACCAATGAGATGTATGAGCGCAAACAAACAAACAAGGAATTTGTATACATGCTTATTGGATGTTTAGACTTGCAGAAAAAAAAACCGTAAAAAATGACAATCCTGTCACTAAATATGAAATAATTAAAATTGAATTAAGAAATATTAAGTGATAAATATTGGAAATGTAATTGAGCATATCCAACGTCACTCAACTGGTGACCATTTATACCCGCTTAGCCAAACAGAAGTGGCAGGAGATGATGAGTACTCTTCATTCAACAATCCAACAATATCCGTCTGACCTTTTTTTTTGTATGTCTGTCGATTCACACCAGAGTTGCCATTCTGGCCATTTTGTGGCCATTTTATGGCCGTCGCATGGCCAAATTTGAAGAGCATGAACTTTTTGGTTTGGCCATATTTGATTTTTGACCAATTTTTTGTATTTTTCATTTCGTTCCAGTATTTCGTTAAAAAAAAAAAAAAAATGGAAAACATCTTTTTCGCGTCTAATACTTCGTGCTTCCCATCCATAAGACCTTCGTTTACCTCGGTAAATTTGTGAGTTTGAAAAAAAGTCAATTTTTCAAGTGTTGCGTAAGGCTCTATTTAAGATGAGAAGCTAAACTGGATCCTTAATTTCAGTCATTCATACGAAACAGAAAGGTTGACTTTGATGCGTCATCATTTTTGAAAAATTCTCATTTTGTTGGGTACTGCAGAACAGCGATTTCTCATTTTTAGCAGTTGGCCTTATTTGGCCATTTTTGGATGTTTTGGGGCCAGAAACGTCCTTGTATCTGGCAACCCTGATCCATCCTTCTATCCATAAACTTATAGATCGTATTTATTGATCTATCGCTACATATTCATAAGTATCTATTAGTTTCAGTCTGTAAATATCTGTCTAACAATCAAAGAAAACAGACGCCATTTTCGAAGATCTGAGAAATCGCCGGCTTTTTAATGGACGTAATCGAAATGATATTATTTGTTTATCAATTGATTAATAATTGCAATGAAAGAACAGCAAAAAATCTTTTTCAAGACCAGTTTTCAAATCGGTTAACAGCATTTGTAAAGAATTTAGTGACCTGACAAATGAGTGGTCAAAGTGAGATAGACTGCATTTTTTCTAATTGGTTCATAGCGTTGAATAAGATAGAAAGATTCTTTATAGAGAGTTGACGAAGTAACAGAAATATTTTTTTTTACATCAGATTTCCATGAAATGTATTGTGTTGTTTTTTTCCTTTTATTTTTGATGCGATCATTTTCATCGGATATGTTAACACTTGAAAACTTTATTGGGAACAATAAGTTTTTTTCAGAGATGTAAATGTCGACAAATGTTGTCAATATATATATATATATATATATATATATATATATATATATATAACGTTGCATTTTTTTTCTTTAACAGTGTCTGTTTTTTTTTCTTTTGGAGCTAGAAAATCAAAGAAAACGGGCGTCTTTTTCGAAACCCAAAGAAGATAAACTCCCTCGCTCAGGACACTAATAGCGTTGCCAAACGTCCTGGGGATCTGTGTTGTGAATCGTAATGTCCAACAGTTGTCTGACATTCTTGCAACATGACCAGCCCATTGCCATTTGAATTTTTAAATGATTCCTATGACACCGTAGACTCCTGTCTTTTCTCAAATATTCTGTAATGCTGTGCGTAATTATTTCATGTGCACGTTGCATGGTTCTCAGTTTGAAGGTCAATCTTTTGATTAGCTCCATAGATCTGGTCCGTAGGTGATTATCGGGAGGATGCATCGGTTGTAAACTCTTTTTTTTTGGACTCTCCTATGACAACACGTAGATGTCCTAAATTCCGAAAACTTGTCTCTTATTGTACTGTAGTCTATATATTTCAGAGGGGTTCGAGGCGCGAATAACCTTTGACCTCTCTTACTTCAACACTGCGCTGTATTGCTACGAGAAAATTGTTCACAATAAGACACAAGCCACGGAAATATATTGCTCTCTAGAATGATGATTTAATCATTTATTTAGTGGATTGGGAGAATAGCATGAAAAATAGATAAAAGAGAATGAATTCGTAACACTACGCGTAAACACTGACAGACACCTCCCTCTTTTATATCTATTCCCCAAAGTTGGCAACCTTGGCAAATTCCTAATAAGAGACTTCAAAATCTGATTATTATTAATATTTCTCCTGGACATTGTTAGAATTCAAGTGGAAGAGCCCATGGTAACAGACAGCGACAACCAATGAGATTTCTCTGTCCATTAAATAAATAGATTTAAAATTTTGATTTTATTTGTTCCCTGTGTCCGTAACCATGGACTCTTCTACTTTGAGATAAGAGGTTTGGTGATAAAATACCCTGCACCATTTCAAATTGTTGTGGGAATTAAATTAAGTTAATGTTTAACTGATAATATAATAAACTTTTCAACAAAATTGAACTTCTTTTTCTTATCAAGGTTGCAGTTCACCCTTTTAAAACTAATTTACGATCCAGATTCCAGTCTGTTTCATCTCAGTTCGTCTCATTTTCCAGCTACAGACACATTCTGTTTTCTGTTTTACTCAACATGAAGCGATATAGGCGTAGGTTATATGAAAACAAGATTTGTATCAGACAGAACCTTTCAACGCAGAGAATAAAAATTGCTGTGTGTACGATATACAAAGACGTTACTATTCAGAAGGGCAAGTCAAAAACGTTAAGCTTTGTACCCCTACGGTGCTCTATAGGGGTTATATACTAGAATACAACTTTCATCTCATTATAAAAACTAGACGTGATACAAGGAAACGGAATCAGCACCCAGAACTACATAAATTATACCATAATACATGTCTGATGAAAATTTGGGTAATCATTTGGAATGGGTAAGGTTTAAGAAAATGCCGATATTTGGCAAGGGAGGTAATCAATGGAGACGTACTAGCAGCTACTTCTATTAGGGAGCAAAATTTTGAAATGGCTATTTTCAACAGCTAAAATGGCCAGATTTTTCACAGCTTTTCAAATTACGTCATTTTCAATTATATTCTCCATACGATTTGTAGGTAGGTTTGGAATTAGGGTTATTAGGTAGGTCTCGAATCAGGGTTAGCAGGTAAGTCTAGAGTTAGGGTTATAAGGTAGGTTATAAGGGTTATAAAGTAGGTTACAAGGGTTATCAGGTAGGTTTGCGGTAAGGTTAGGGTTAAATAAAACTGCATTTTATATCAATAAAATGCAGTTTCAAAAGTTCAAAGATTTTTTTCTTTTCATTTCATACGAAAAATCTATTTTAAATTTAGCAACTCTTGGCCATTACCTCTGTGAAATCTCGCAACAATGTAGCAACTTCTAACCATTACAAATGCTAGTTTAAAAGCTTGCTCCATGAGTAGTAACTGCTATAGTGTCTCCATGGATTATCTTACAAAATCTCGGTATTCTGCTAAATCTTACCTATTCCGAACAATTACCAAATTTTTTTGTTGACCAGAGATAACAATATTTTCCATCTAATATTATCACGACTGGGGTCTCCAAAAACACGAATTCTGTTAGAACGACCAAAGTTATTTTCAAATACTTTACTGAGCTTTGCATCAACAGGCTGAGGGTTCCAACAAAGAAATATCTTGAAAATCAATATCATTACACCTGCGATCGTTTCTTGCAATTGATCAACTAACAATCACTCTACAACACATATTCACTCAGTGTCTGGCACAAGGTCTCAGTAGTTAGCACCCTGCAAGAATTCTTGCCCGTTATGTTACACACGCGCCGAGTTTACGTGTTGGTCTTACAATCAATCCTGGGACTAACTTATCAGTTTTCCGGCCGGAAGGCAATCGGTAATCATATTGATGAATATGGATAATCAGTTACTCGTTTTTGTACCACTAACCATCATCATCATCATCATTGGACATAGACCTTCTCCAGGATTCGCCACATATCTCTATCGTCCCTGAGCCAGTATTTTCTGGTTTTTTCTAGTTCGTCTCTCCATCTTGTATTCTACCTGCCTCGGTTGCGCATGTGATCTCTGGGGATCCTTGTTGTGAATCGTGATGTCCATCGGTTATCTGTCATTCTTACAACATGACCAGCCCATTGCCATTTGAATTTTCTTATGGATTCTATGATGTCTTGGACTCCTGTTTTCTCCTGGATACATTGCCCTGTCTTGTGATCTCTCCATGTGAGGTTGAGTATGATTCACTCATGTGCTCGTTGCATACTTCTCAGTCTTTTTCCTATGTTTCAGCTCCATAGGTGACTGTCAGGAGGATGCATTGATCGTATACTCTTCTTTCTTGGGTAAATGAGATATTCTTGTTTTTGAAAGTTGAGCTTGCCCTGCCGAAGGCTTGCCATCCTAGAGTGATTCTTTGCTTGATTTTATCTTCTTTTCTTGTTTCAGTTGAGATTCGTTGTCCTAAGTAGATGTAGTGACTCAACAGGATCATGGTGAAGAAAAAAAGCTGATGAACCCCAAAATAAAGAATTGAATTACGAATTTGAATAGGAATATGACTAAAAAACCTGCAGCAAGATCCTAAAATAGATTAAAAATAATTATGAGGAAACAGGTTGAAATAACAGTGATCGGATTAGAGATGACGTGCACGGCGGACGCTTTGAGACTGAATAAATTTTGACCGATAAAATTTCTTTCTTTAGCAGTAAAATAATGGAAAGTTTACATGACTACACAAACACAAATGATTATAATTTGCATTATATTATATTGAAACTCTTATTTGAAATTTCACATCATTATATACATGTATATAATAATTGTATTATATCGGGTACCAACAACGTGTTTTGTTGCTTCAATGCGATGACCTTTTGTCAAGTGCGCAAAATTTCAGTATCATTCAAAGCAATTTTATTTATTAATCTATTATTATTTCTTTGCTTGCTTTTTTTCTAAAATGTGGAGCACTATGTATTTTTAACGAATAAGCAAAAACAGACAAACTATATATATATATATATATATATATATATATATATATATATATATATATATATATATATATATATATATATATATATACAGATAGATAGATAGTCTAGAAACCTTTACAGCTTTAATCACTAAACACATGAAAAGAAAATTGTGTCACTTCAGTCATCTATTTCCCAATATCTGTCAATGAAATTTGTGTAATTTTCTTCAGTGTTTTTTTTTTCTTATGCTTTACATATACTTTGATAGTTTAGTAGAACGTGTGATTTTTTCTCTCGTTGGGGCCATCAGTCGCTCAACATGTAACCGTTTCGAGGATGTAAAAACAAAACAGTCATATTAACATCACACACACACACATACACTTACAAAAGTCATGTCAATTCTTATACTTACTGATCCCTCATCGTTGAATACGTTTTTTTTGATAATCTACGTGAGTAAACCCGGCTTCAAAGATTTAAATGATGTGTAGATGGATATGATATCCACCTGTCACGTTAAAAGATACGAATAGAGCAAATATAAACCGTGAGAAAGCCAAAAATGAGAATTGAAGTTTAAACAGTATTTGAGACTTTGCATTACCAGCGGCTGTTTAGCTCAATGGTAAGAGCAATGCATATATATATATATATATATATATATATATATATATATATATATATATATATATGTATATATGTATTATTGTGTCATCCACAGACAGCTGTTTCGTTGTATTACAACTCTTCAGTGTGGCTATAGACTTTCCATTATCCCATCCAGTACCACGAGGCAGGATTGAAACCTACGCTTCAGACCCAGAGGCCGATATCCTACCTCTGAATTGGACAGTCAGTAAAGCCGAATTTAAACGATATATTTATTTACGGATAAATTCCCCATCTACCAGAGTGCTCTATTCCTATGAAAGAGCATCGCTCTCTCTCTCTATATATATATATATGTATATATATATATGGCGATGCTCTTCCAACTCTTGAATGGAGCCCTCTGGTGGATGGAGAATTGTGCGTAAGTAAATACATCGCTTGAGTTCAGTCTAGTTCTGCGTAAGGTAGGGGTAAATTGCCAGCCTCTGGGTCGGAAACGAAGGTTTCGATCCTACTTCGTGGTACTGGATGGGATAATGGATAGTCTATAGCCACACTGAAGAGTTGTAATACAACGAAACAGCTGTCTGTGGATGGCTCAATTATTAATTATTTATGTATATGATGAAGTAAAGGTTCGTTACACAAACGTCTTCAGACGAAGAGGCAAATCTTCACTTATATTCTAAGCTCTACTCTAAATCAACTAAACGTTGAATGTATCAGGCACTTGAATAAACCCATCATACATCAGATGTTGTAGTGTATTGTATCAAATTGCATTCCCAATTTGTATTGTGATGTATATATCAAGCGAGAATTGAACTTACTACATTCAGAATGCATTACTTACAGTAATTGAGGATTATGATAATATGTATTTACTAACAGAGGACAGTAATCGTAATCAAAATGAAGCAGTTATATTCTTCTTAATACATTGAGTACAACGGAAGACAGCAATTGACTAAAATATGGATTGAAACATAATGTTATGCGCAAGATGAGTTTAAAAAATGATTTAGTAGACAGGGCTTCCCATATAGTGAGATTATGAAAACCCTAAGACAATCAGCATAAATCTTTGCGTGTGTGAGTGTTTTGTTTTGTTACAACTGATCCGTGAGACTGTTTCTTGTGTGAAAGCATACGTGTGCGTCTCTAGAAAATACCACCCAAAACATGGCAAGAATCAATTTTCTCGTGAAAAAACCCTTTTGCCGTTCGGAAGAAGAAATATCGGAGGAAATTCTGATGTATAACACTCTTTTGTTTGAAAAGTTTCATCATCATCATCATCATCATCAGGCTTTTATCGTTGGACATGGACCTCCCCAAGATTTGCCAATTCTCTCTAACGTGGACGTCACAGCGTCAATATTTTCTGGACTTATCTAGTTCTTCTCGCCATCCTATATTCAGCCGGCCTCGGTTTCGCGTTTGATCTCTCAATCTTATCCCGCAGTTGTTTGCCATTCTTGCAACATTTCCAGCCTATCGCCATTTGATTTTCCTTATGGATTCTATGATCTCTCGGACTCCTGTTCCAAAGATTGAGACCTGGTGACCTCGAATGACCTCCAAGGTTAGCCTATGTGGGAAGCTGATCCCTTCTGGTTATTAGGTCGATAGTTTTAGCGGAGTAGAGGCACGGACAGACGAACAAAATACTCATGTTAGTATATTATGTATGTACTAAATTCTTTTTTGTAAGTATGGTACTAGACACAGTTATTTATCAAGTGTAGGTTAGTCTGGTTAGAGACTCGTGGGGATCGAAATCAACTGGTCTGTAAGAGTGGCTTCCTAAACAGCCCCATGGTAGGTGCTCAATGTGCACACATATGTGCAAGTGTATGGGTGTGCGTGACTGCAAATATGTATATGTGCATGTGTTTATGTGTTTGAATACGTGATGTACGAATGGGAGTTTGTGTGCGTGTGTGCGCAAATGTGCGTGTGTTTGGGTGAGATACAGAGAAGGAGAGAGAGGGAGAGAGAGAGAGAGTGAAGTCGGAGCCGACACAATGTCTGAGTTAGACAGGAAATTTCTACGTAAGCCTGGAGACAGAAGTCCCCGACAATTGCATAAAGATTCTATTTAGAATCTCACAAAATATGTGGCTTATCATCAATCCTACATCCGCCTCGTCTCACTCCCACAATCACTTTTCCTCTAAACCAACGTGTTTCTTTCTCTTCCTACTACTCTTCCGGTACCTTCCCGCCATCTTTGTTTCTTTCACACACATACACAAATACACACTTATACCCACACACACATGCACCCCTCCACACACAAATACACTAAGAGATACGCACATTCTCACAAAGACGCGTGCGCATAAAAACAAGCACACTCTCAAATTTTCTGATGATGTTAGCTTTGATTAACGAAACGTTAAATTAAATAAAAAAATTCTCATTCATAGCACCATTTTATGGCTTTCCAAATTGTCTCTTCGTTTTAATATTGTCGGATGAATTATATATATGTTATAAAAATTGATTTAGATCCAACGTGAAGAAAGTTGACAATTTGGAAAAGGCTGATTGGTACATCACAAATTTTTTCGCTGGTTGCTGAAGTTCCTTCCAAAATTTGGTCTTCTTTGGAGATGCTGACAAATAAAGGAACTGGGCTTCGCTTGATGTAGACTCAACATCGCTTTCTCACACCGTTCTCTGCCAGAAGCTCTGAAGAAGTCCTAATTTTGGACGAAATGTTAGCAACCAATTAAAAAGTTAGTGATGTACTAATCAGCCATAGGCTTTTCATTTTCCAAATTGTCAACTTTCTTCACATCAACACACACACACACACACACGTATATATATATATATATATATATATATATATATATATATATATATATATAGCTACGTGGATTGGTAAGAAAAACAGTCATATTAACATGGCTCCCCAGCAATGTTGATTGAACATCACTTCTCCTTAAGCTATGATTTTGATATTTAGCTTCGTCTAATTATATGTATACATACATACATACAGATAGATAGATAGATAGATAGATTGATAGTTTGATGAAAATTAAAATTTGGAGGTGAGGAGAAAATATTATACATATATATATATATATATATATATATATATATATATATATATATATATATATATCAATGATTCAATATAATATAATGATACGATATCCGATGTGTGATGGGTTTATTCTATAAAGTGCCCGATACATTCAACATCAAACATCAAGCTGATTCAGAATAGAGCTTAATGCATATATCTATCTATCTATCTATCTATCTATATATATATATATATATATATATATATATATATATATATATATATATATATATGTGTGTGTGTGTGTGTGTGTGTGTGTGTGTGTGTGTGAGTGCCTGTGTGAGTGCCTGTGTGCGTTAGTGTTTCTGCGTTCATGGGAAGCAAAGGAAATATTTCAGATAAGTTAACGTGATAAAATATTTTCCTTCGAACCTCGCGAGCCTCTCGCCTTCCGTTCCGTTTCACCCTGTTTGAATTCTAAGGGAACGGCGCACTTGATGGCGGAAAATATCAGGTCTTGTGGAAGAGATAAAAACAAACAAACCCGAAAAGAGATGAATATGAGAGAGAGAGAGAGGGGGGGGAGAAGGTTGCTGCAGGGTCAAATTCCACTTCCCATTATTCCGACTGAAGATGATTATTGTAACTTTTGTGTTGTATATGTAATGAATAAATTCACGTGTATGTAAGACTTGCCGCTATGGCTCAGTCGGAAAGGGCAATGTCTACTTCATAAATGCGCTTATCTATTTCTCAGGATAGAATGGGCCCTAGCGTATGTCTTGACACGAATTTTCGTAGATGTATTAAGACTTTTAAGTTTGGATAAGTCAGTAAGAGAGCCACCTACTAATCACTTAATTGTGATTACGGTTGGGGAATGTTAAGAATGAATATGAGAGAGAAAGAGAGAGAGAGAGAAGGAGAGAGAGAGAGAGAGAGAGAGAGAGAGAGAGAGAGAGGGAGGCAGAGGCAGGTTATTTAGACAGTGTTGTGAATGACGAAAAGAATGCACCCGTAAAGAGAACGATAAAAGTCGGTTAAGCTGGAACACATCATCATCATCATCATCATCAGTCTTTTAACGTCCGTCGTTGGACAGAGACCTTCCCAAGAATTCGCCATACCTCTCTATTGTGGGCGTTACGGAGCCGGTATTTTCTAAATCTGTTCTGTTCATCTCTCCATCTTGTATTTTGTCGGCCTCGGTTTCGCATGTGATCTCTGGGGATCCATCTTGTGAGTCGGGATGTCCATCGGTTGTCCGTCATTCTTGCAACATGGCCTGCCCATTGCCATTTAAATTTTCTGGAAGATTCTATGATGTCTCTGATTCCCGTTTTCTTCCTTAGATACTGTGCTGTCTTGTGACAAGCGAAGTTTAAAAGAGAAAAAAACAAAAACGAAACGCAACGCAACTATTTATTAAAAAGACTATAGGAAAACGTATGTAGTCAACATCAATATATGCTTTTTCAGTTTTCAAGTGGGTCTGGCTGGCTGGTTATCTATGTATTGTCACGCGTACAGACTGAACCGATGGAGTGAGACAGCTGGAAATTCAAACATTTACTCCTCATGTTTCGCATCTACCTCACACCCAGAAGGTGTCGGGTTCGATATCCGGTTAGTTCGAGGAGAATTCTTCATTAAGACAATGTTACCAGTACACTCAGCAGCTGATGGGGTCCACTCTAGTATGTGTGATTAGGGTGAAAGTGTCCCTTCGATGGACTTGTCGTAGCAAAAGCGTGGTCGAAAAGCTTGCTGGAATAAAGTCCTGGTCCCGACAAGACTTGAGACACTTCATCACTGGTCGTCATACTTAATTGACGGTCGTCTCTGAGGAGACTGGGTGCTCTACCTCACTTATGTCTAAAAAAAAAAAACTTTTAAAAAATCCCCCAGAAAGTTTTTTTTTTTGGTGAGGGTTCAATTTACAACGTAAGTTTACGCTTGAGTTTGAGTCTGACAAGACTCAGGTTTTTTTTTTTATAAAATTCGGAATTTTAAGTTAGATAACGCATCCATTGTAAGCTTATGCAATGCTCTTCCATAGAAATGGAGCACCCTGGTGGATGGGGAATTTATGTATAAATAGATATATCGCTTAAATTCAGCCTTGCTGACAGTCCATTTCCGTAGCTCAGAGGGAGGATATCAGCCTCTGGGTCTGAAGCGAAGGTTTCAATCCTGGATGGGATAATGAAAAGTCTATAGCCACACTGAAGAGATGTAATACATCGAAACAGCTGTCTGTGGATGACACAATAATATATATATATATATATATATATATATATATATATATATATATATATATATATATATATATATATATATATATCATGGTTAAACAGTTGCTGATACCCACGATAATATTCGACACACAACAGTAGAATCCAAATATAATCCGCAATTATAAAAATGTAATATTCTGTGTATAACACAAAATATCTAAACGCAGTACATCAACGGGGATTAGAAAGTAACTCAACGAGAAATTGTAAGATGGTTTGGATGACTGTTGGTATCAAAATTATGGAATTTCTAAACTAAAATTGTTTTCAACTAAAGTGTGAAGTTTATGACTACAAATATCGATTTCCTAAAACATAACCGTCGCGTTGGAAGAAATGAATAGATCAGATATAGACAGTGAATAAGCATAAGATATTAATATAGAGAGATATGAATAGATAAATAGATAGGAATATGTATACATGTATGTGTGAGCGTGCACGTGTATTGAACGGAAATTGAGGGTCTAGTTAAGGGAAATTAAGCTCCATCATAGTTATATTATAGATAGAAACATCCTCCGAAACGTTTAATTTTTTTTATCCTCAAAACTTTTTTTTATCCAATTTTAATTTAGAAAAAAAATCGCCTTCACGTTTGACCCCCCCCCCAAAGATGGGGATCCTTTCACTTAGAATCCCTTAAAGAATCATACATGAACATGAAATAAGATATTATCTATATGAATGGGCCCCCTTCAGCGTTGTAGTTATTTTGTAAATAGAAAAAAAAAAAACCTCTGAAACCCTTAAAAAAATATTTTTCTCAAAAGCTTTTTTTTTACCATCCCCCAGGTCCACTAGGTTTGTATGACAAATTTGCTTTTGCTGCACCCATGTTTAGGTACCTTTTATAAGGTGATTCACAAACACACAGTTACCCCTCCCTCACTCTGTCTCTCTCTCTGTCTCTCTGTCTCTGTCTGTCTGTCTGTCTGTCTGTCTCTCTACACATATATATATATATGACATTTTATATTCACAGATAACAGAGATTTGCATAGCAGTGAGCTTAGAGAATTGCAGATTTCTTCCTTTCACTTTTTAAAAAATATTTTTGTTCTGTTCTTCAAATTCAGTATTTTTACTGCATCATCAATACATGAAATTCTACCTTCACGTCATCACTATCATATGTGCAGACAATGTACAAAAAATATTCCAAGCTCATTTGTGCCAACACTCAGGGACTAGAGTGAACTATTATATGTTTTCCTCTTAGATGGTCAAATATATTCTGTCTGTAACATATGGGCATGTCTCTGATGTTAATATTTTTCTTAAAAAGATGTAGGTCCTGTGATGATTGAGTGACCAATCAGACCAGTATAGGTAAACATTAAATTTGATGAAAGTCATTTAATAACCTTTTTATAAAGTCTCAACCACCATAAAAAGCTGATATTTACTATGCAATTCTACAGTGAAATAATATACAATGTTCTCCTATGGTGAAAAAATTACAAAGTATCTGAAGTAAACTCAGGTACAATGCGTTTCTATTGTGACATAATTTACAATTGAGCCACTGCAGCCACCAAAGGTGGCAAAGTTTTCTATCCTTTTTTTTTATATGTGCAAGTGTTAGTGTGTTAGTTTGTGTATTTGTGTGTCACAGCGCTCCTGGCCATACCGTTTTATTTAAATTGGTAGCAGTACTCAACTAGAACCCCTCTAATATTTTGTTTATTTTAAATCTTTTCTTTGAAAAGCTTTTTTGACAGTTTTTTGACCATATATTGACGGGTAGAGTTGATTGATAACACTTAGATTCTCCAGAATCTAGATGTTTCTAGATTATTTCTTTTTACTCAATTTTACGTGTTATCCAGTGGGAAACGCCATTGAAACTATAAATAGAATATATTCTTCAATGGAATTTTTTTACTGAATTTGTAATTTTGACGCTACAGCTATTCAATTATTGACTGTTATGGTGATTTTATTTCTGTTTAAAAATAATTTTCAATGTATTCTATAATAATATAATGTGGTAAGTATTATACTGTCAAATAAATTCCATCACATGTATCTACATGCGTTTAGTATTTTGTTCTGTATATACATATATATATATATATATATATGTGTGTGTGTGTGTGTGTGTGAATCAGCTTGCGCCTTTGCACTGACTATGGCACCAGTATTTACGAGCTTGCAATCTGTAAAATAGTCTCACTCCGCCATCAGCAGTGCTCACGGTATTCAATTATTCTGAAACGGTCACCCATTTCAGTACTGTCCCGGGCTGATGTTGCTTAACTTCGTTGATTGCACGAGAGCTAATGAACCAATATACGTACAAGAAATCGTTAGAGAGAAAAAGTTAATCCCTGAAGTAAATATCAAAAGCCAAGCTATTGGTAGCATTCAATTAAAACGGTCAAGTAAATAAATAATTTTCAATTGAATAAAAATGTTTGACTAATCACTCAATAAAAATCGTTTGGTGATCAATGATTTTTGGCTGAATACCGGGTTGAGGTGATAAATTAAAACAATTGAATAAGGGTTGATCAATGAATAAGTTACGTCTCCACTCTTCCATTGGACCAAATTCGTCAAAAACAAAAAAACAAAAACGAAAAAAACAAAAAACAAAAAACAAAAAACAAAGAAAAAACAAAAACGACATGAACCCAGCCAGACACAAACTAAGGGACCTATTTAGTATGAAATTATACTGTAAATTGAAAGCCCCACAGAAACAACTGTTCAGGTGAGGTGAATTTTAAGAGGAAAACGTTTTTTGTAGGCATAATAAGGGATAAATGCTTAAATTTTCAGCCCTGTAGCTCCATTGGTGCGGCCTGTACACGTGATACTTGCATCACCAGCCAGCTAGACTAACTTAAAAACTGGAAAAACCTATGGTGATAGTTTTCGCGGACTGTTTCTAATTCACGAGACAAAGATGGAGCAAAAAAAGAAATGATAAGAAACGCCCTGAAATACAGTTCAACTGTAATCGAGGAATTTCCTAAGAGTTACTTCCCTTGGATTATCATATTCAACAAGAGTTACCTCCCTGGTATACAAAACCCCAAGTTACTTCCCTTGTATTATACCGCGTTCAGATTTTGATGATCCGTTCAACTGCTAACCAATAAATCAGTGCTGATCAATCTATCGACCCTAAGAATCTGATTATATAATGAATAATGTGATTTTTGTGATTCTTCATAAGGAAGGAAAGTGTACCCATATATTTTTCTCTGTGTGTAACTATTTGCTACGTCTTTCGGAGAGTCCACAACATGAAAATATGCGAATTACTCACATACGTATTGAATGACAAAGAAATTTAAGTTTTTAAACTGGATAACTGAAAAACTCTTTGATTATTGAATATTTAACAAAGTATTGATGGGCAATGTCTTTTGGAATGAGGAAGAGAACACACATTGGTTCATCACAGATCGTACATACTGTTTTACTTAAAAACGATTTTCATTTTTTTTTTCATTTAAAAATCTTTTTTATTGAAACAGGGTGGACAATCAGTTGTAAACTGTCGAATTATCTTTACTTATCTTATAACTGCTCTATCGATGGTATTGAGCACCATTTTGAAAGAAAAAAAAAATTGATATATATGCACTTGCTGATTTATTACTGTTCTCCCTCATTCTTTCTCATATATATATATATATATATATATATATATATATATATATATATATATATATATATATATATATATATATATATATATATATATATATGATGATGAGCCCTGGAGAAGGCAGAAGCAGAAACATGAGCTAGTTTGTGTAGCAAAACCACATTCTACTATATATTACACACACACACACATATATATATATATATATATATATATATATATATATATATATATATATATATATATATATATATATATATATATATATATATATATATATATATATATATATATATATATATATATTATGAAAATCAGGATTACAGTATAATATAATATCATGCAATATCCGATGTGTGATTTACTTATGGAATTCTAACTAAGCTTCTCTGCAATGATCAAGTCAGTCCAAATAAAATCATACGATATCTTACGTACCCAGTTTTTATTTTTTTTAAATTTTTCACTGGCGTTCACGATTTGAATTTTCTTTTCAAAATTAAGTTACTGTCATAAATACCGATGGTACACTACATTATTAATTGTTAAGTTAATCAATTTAAGGTAAGATAGTTACACATGTTTTCATTGTATATGAAATATCACATTTATGTAAATGAGAACGTACGATCGTATTCAGTGTTGTTTTTTAGTTATCCAACATGTCGTTCGATGTGTGAACATCTACAAACCTGTATATAACATCATGTATACAATCTTTCTCTATTCATACAGAAATAATGACAAGAGATATTCAGACCAATTTTGTGTGATGAACTCTTCTGGTGACGCGGTAGAAATAGATTTTTTTATGTTATTGATAAACTTGATAAATGATAATCCATAGTTACTCAATTAAATCTACCTTTAGTTCAGTTTAATATTCAGGAAGTATTGAACGCAAACGAGGCTAGCATTCCAAGGGAAATAATGAATGACAACCATACATCTATGCTGCCGTTTTACCTGTGATTTAGACAGTGATGTTTGTGAAATCAAGTTAAAATTAAGAAAATGCAACCATTATGGTTCGAATTATAGATTTATGATTGAAAAAGAAAAACTGGATTGATTAGTTCCACGATTGTGAGAACTGTTGAAAAAAATGAGTTTGTTTTCTTTCTTTTTTGGGGGGTGGGGGTGATCACTGAAAAGAACACATTTAAAATAAAAAAAAACAAAAAAAAACAAGCGTGGATGCCGCTGGAAACAAACTTGACCCATTCGGCATTAAATTCCATTGTAAATTACATACCACCACAAAATCCCGTTTGAGTGAGTTAAAAGACAAAGCGAAAAAAAAAAAAAAAGAAAGCATTTTTTGCACTGATTAAAAGGAGCGTGTGCTCAAAATTTCATGTTTCTACTTTGAATTTTCATGGCTGATATATAAATAAATTTAAGTATCAGAACACAGGAATAAATTGATCCAACAACAGTAATTAAACCAGTCTGTTGTGGGTGGCAGTGAATCAAAATCTATCGCAACATAATATTTTTGATGTTTCATAAGTAAAACACAACTGGATAATTATTAAAATATTTCTGTCATTTTTCGACAGCATGGGTAAAATAGTATATATCATAAAGGCCTCCTCTGTTTTAGCGCGGCTTGTTAAAGTGCAGACTGCAATAATACGTAGATTGATGATAGAAAATATCAATTTAGCTTCCTAATAGCTAGATCTTGCTCCCAGCTATTTAGATACAGTTCTAAAATAGCTAAATTGGTAACTTTTTATCGCAGCTCACCTGTAACACGATTGGCTTTCTCTGACCTCTGGACCGGCGTTGTAACTGTTTTCAGCTTATAATTTCGTAATGCATCTTTTTCACACTTTTAGAGCATTGCTAATGAAGAGTTACCAAAGCATATAGTAATTATTAATAGCAATGTGCAGATGTCGTCAATAACGCTAACGCACTCAGTGATATCCGGTGAGGTAATCTATTTGAAGTAGAATTTTATGTAACTTGATAAATTGTATCTTTGCTTGATTCTAACTTTAGATCAATTTGATATTAAGAATATATTGAACATCAACAAGAAAATGATTTTCTACATAATGCTTTTTGAGGTTTTATAAGTACAACGCAATAGCGAATATACTGATGTCGTCATTTTTTTTATGCAGGGAAAATTTTTTTCAAAATAATCATTCAATGCTTAAATAAAATACGTTGAAAGTAGTTATTTGGTCTTTGCATTACCGGCGACTATTTAGTTCGATGGTAAGAGTATCGCTACGTTGAAGCACTACCATATCGGTGGCAGGTTCGATTCATGCAGCAACCCTATTTTTTTAATTGTTTACGTTGTCTAGGGCGAGTGATATGTTAACCATATAACGACGGGAGATCTCGAATAAGTTTTTATATAATATAACACAATTCATAATTTCCATCCTGAACAGGTTTAATAGTGCAGCGTTCAATTTGCAATGTAAGTTTATGAAAAATCGATCCCTTAATTTACGTCCTGCAGCATTCACGTTTTTTTTCAATTCCGACTTTTTATCAGTGAGCACTACCCAACAAGAGGTGAGAGAAGTTAATTTATTCATAAAATACTCAGCTTTTTGAACAAAGGTTCCACTGAGAACATTTCTAATTTTAGAAGTGCATGTCTACTTAATCACTCAATAGAAACCGTCACCTGACCAACAAATTTTGACAGTATGCTGCATAAGGAATGATCAATTTGAAAGTTAGATGAAGGGGTGATCAAGGAATATATTGCTTATTTTGCCTTTTGTTGGGTCAATAATAAGACAGGATTTTCAAAAAACAATCGAGCATGCTGCCGCACGCAAACCATGAGGCCAATCTAGAGTAAATTTACATTGTAAAAACTAGTTTGGGAGTAGAACTTGAAAAATTAGAAACTTTTTTTTCCTGACATATTAAAGAGTGAATGTTCAGATTTTCAGTCCTCGAGCTCTATTGATGCAGCTTGTAAGCGTGATATGTAGATAGCCAGTCAGCCAGCCAACCAGAAGAACTGATGAGACCTGTGTTGATTTTGACAGTTTTCATTGGAGTGTTTCTAATATTTCTAAGAGTTTATCCTAACTAGAAACTTCCTGCCCATCATGTTAACATCAATGAAAGTTAGAAGGTATCAAAACTCCTTCGATGATTTTCAAGAGTTATAAAAAGTTCATGTGAGGATTGCTACGATGACAATTCTGGAGAAGGTGAAGAAGACAATAGAGTGAAGGAATGAGAATATGTTGAATGAAAAGAAGAAAATGAAGAAGAATATGGTGATGATGAAGAAGATGAAGGAGAAATCGGAAAAGATGAAGACATAAAAACAAGAATACAGTGAAGATGGTGAAGAAAAAAGATGGAGAAAAGATGGGAAAGACAGAGAATAAGAGGAAAATGAAGAAAAAGGAGAAGAATATGGAAAAAGATGATTAAGAATGAAGAGAAAATGAAAAAGGTGAATGAGGAGAAAAAGAGAAAGGAGGAGAAAGAGAAAATGAAGAAATAAAGAAAAAGAGGAATAGGAGGATTTTGATGATGTAGAAAAGGGAAAAGAAAAAAAGATGATGATAATGAAGAAGAAGAAGAAGAAGAAGAAGAAGAAGAAGAAGAAGAAGAAGAAGAAGAAGAAGGAGAAAGGATATGATGATGATGATGATGATGATGATGATGATGATGATGATGATGATGATGGTAATAAAACTCTTTTTATCTAAAAGTACGAAATATATTTATTGCCAAGGGAAATAACTCTTACTTTTTTGTTCTCGATTAACTCCCTCAGGGAGAAAATCTTTTGACCTCGTACCTAAATCATTACATATTGCATATAGTCTTTTTTAGCTTAAGTAGATGTGTGTATGTAAGCGCACGTGAGTGTGTGTGTGCGTGTGTGTGTGTGTGTGTGTGTGTGTGTGTGTGTGTGTGTGTGTGTGTGTGCATGTGTGTGTGTGAGTGTGTGCATGTTTTTCTTCTTCTTCTTCTTCTTCTTCTTCTTATCATTATTATCATTATTATCATTATTTGGAATCTCACACCAGTTATTATTATTATTATTATTATTATTATTATTATTATTATTATTATTATTATTATTATTATTATTATTATTATTATTATTATTATTATTTGGAATCTCACACCAGTTGCCTGGTGGTAACCGCTGGAGTTTGAGTGACAGCAAGTCTCCTCAAGTCTCCAGCCCTCCTCCCCCAGTACTCATAGGTCGCAGTAATTCTGCGATTTACAGTTTCACACCGGTTGCCCAGTGGTTATCGCTGAAGGCTGAGTGACAATAAGTCTCCTCAGGTCTTCAGCTAACGTCTCCTCTCTCTTTCACCAATCACCTACAATTCGTTGCAGTCCTTATATCTCTAGCACCTTCCTCAGTATCCGTGCAGTTCCAAGTAGCGCTGTGGTCAGTACGGTCTCTATCCTCCCCCTAATCCCGATCTCCTCCAGTCTCTCCCTCAGCGTTTGGGGGACAGTTCCTAGTGCTCCCACTATGACCGGTACTACCCTGGTTTTCATGTTCCACATTTTCCTTAACTCCCTTGCTAGGTCCTGGTATTTTTCCCTTTTTTTCACCCTCCTTCTTTTTTACTCTATGGTCTGCAGGCACAGCAACGTCTACTATTTGGCAAGCCTTCCTTTTTTTGTCTACTATTACTAAGTCCGGCCTTCTTGCCTGGATGAGGTGGTCAGCTTGGATGTCAAAGTCCCACAGTAGTTTGTGGTTGTCATCCTCAAAACTGCCTCTGGCTTGTGCTGATACCACTTTTCCCCATGGTTGAATCCCATTTGTTTACTTAGTTCCCAGTGTATTATCGTTGCTACTCCATCGTGTCTATGCTTATATTCCTTCTGGGCGAGTTGACTACATTCACTAGTTATGTGGTTTACTGTCTCATCTCTTTCACCGCACATGCGGCATTTGCTGTTTGTCTGTGTTCTGTCGATTTTTGTTTTTATGTAGTTTGTCCTTATGCTTTTGTTTTGGGCTGCCATGATGAGCGATTCTGTTTCTCTCTTAAGGTTTCCCTTTCGTAACCACGTCCATGATTTCTCGTCTGCTATATCTTTTATCTGTCTTTTAAACTCGCCGTTATTATTATTATTATTATTATTATTATTATTATTATTATTATTATTATTATTATTATTATTATTATTGTGTTGTTGCTTGCGTGGTTGTGTGGTTTTTTCTTCTATATGTTGGCTAATGTGAGTGTTTATACACACACATACACACAAACACACACACACACACACACACACACATATATATATATATATATTCTAGAAAGCTTTACAGCCTTAAACACTTGATATACTAAAAAATAAATAAATAAATAAATAAATAAATCGGTCTCTTATTCCCCAATATCTATCAATATAATTCATGCAATCTTATTTACTGTTTTTTTAATGTTCCACACAGATATAATGGTACAACGCGTCATTTCTTTCTTGTTGAGATCATCTGTTGTTTACCATGTAACCGTTTAGGAGATTAAAAAACAAAACAATTATATTAACATGAGTCCAAAGCAGTACCACTTCTTCTATGTTTATAGAAAGTACATACAAATGAAATATAACAACCAATAACTGAGTAATAATGATACATTTTATGCGTGTGTGTATGTGTGTATACATAGAAATGCATATGTATGTATGTATGTATGTATGTATGTATGTATGTATGGAACACTAAATCTATCTAGATGCTTATGAAAGCAACACAAATCAGTTCAAAATTAAAGTTATAAAACAAGAAACGCTCACAGAGAATTAAAAATGAAAAATTTCAGAGGAAAAAAAAGAGAAAAAAAATAGAAATAATGAAAAATACTTATACGAATACAACACTGATACCAAAATAATGTAAGTAATGTTTTTAACCACATGACATATTCGGTTAGGTATTAATAAGTATAGGACAACGAATCTCCATGAGACCCTCAAAAGAAGAAGAAATCAAGCAAAGAATCACACTAGGATGGCAAGCCTTTGGCAGAGTATGCCCAACCTTCAAAAATAAGAAGATCCAATTAATCCTAAAAAGAAAGGTGTATAACCAATGCATCCTCCCAATAGTCACTTATGGAGCTGAAACATGGAACCTAACCAAGAGACAGATCTGCAAACTGAGAACCATGCAACGTGCACATGGAGAAAGTAGATCACTACATCTACCTTGGACAACGAATCTCCATGAGACCCTCAAAAGAAGAAGAAATCAAGCGAAGAATCACACTAGGATGGCAAGCCTTTGGCAGAGTATGCTCAACCTTCAAAAATAAGAAGATCCCATTAATCCTAAAAAGAAAGGTGTATAACCAATGCATCCTCCCAATATTCACTTATGGAGCTGAAACATGGAACCTAACCAAGAGACAGACCCATTATAAAGACACTTTTTAACAAATGCATTACGACACTCACAGAGACACAACTACGTCACCTAAAGAAAAACATGAATAAGTGCGAACATAAAATAATAAAATTGGTAATGTTTTAAAAAAAAGACAGAGCTTTGGCGTAAGACCAAGACTATTCAACCATTGTCAACACTTGAAACATTTATTCTTCTCTTTCCGAACAAGACATTCTCAGTTGGTTTTCGTAAAACATTGGATGATGCAAGTCTGTCAGCCACTGTGATCTTTCCCCGAAGAGATATCAGACCGTGGACAAGATTAAGGAGAACGCAATGAGGCAGTTTAATTAAACTCTCTGTAGATTGTGCAGGCTGTACCAACGGAGATAGAGAGCTGAAATTTTCAACATTTTCCTTATATCATGTCTAGAAAGACATTTTGTGGAAATATTTCGTGAATAGGTTTTGAGAGGGGATTGAATTCATCTGAGTTGTTCTTATAGCTGTCCAGCGGCGTTCGCGCAGGTTTTCAGGGAATTTGAACCTTTTTTCAGTGATCACTGTGCAACAAAAGGCAAGAAAAGTAATTTATTCATTGATCAACCATTTTTCAATTTTTTTTTCGAATTGTTCTCCCTCAACACGGCATGCTGCCAAAACACATTCGTCAAGTGACGGTTTCTACTGAGTGACTAACCAGACTTCTGTTCACATACTTTCAAAAGCAGAAAGCACTCAGAGAGGGCGTACCTCCACCAACGCCATGCAGTAATTAAAAGCTAAATGAAAATACATTACAGGAGACGTAACTGTGTGAATTTTTGATTTTCCATATTTTGGACTATCGTCTTAATCCTTAAAAAAATTATTTCCTAGATCTAACACCAAATTTAATCAATTTTGAAGCCCTTTCCTGCCCTCCCATGATATGTTGTGGAAATTCATTGAGGCCCCTCGTAGATATAGCGCTAAAAGATAAACACAAGTAGATACATCTTTGATAGAGATAAATCATTTCTTTTTTTTTTTGCTCTTATTAGAAACCATCACCCAAGGCAGTAGACATCGCTTTCTCCAGTTTTTAAGCTGGTCTATCTGTCTAGCTATGTATATATCTAGAGAACTGGGAATTTGAACATTAACTCCTAATCATGTCTGACAAAACATTTTACTTTTTGGATATTTTTTTCTAATAATTACCACGGAATAGGTTTTTAAACGGGGGTAGGTGCGTAGATTTGCTATGTAGATTTATGCCAAATTAATCCCTTAGTTTGTGTCCGGCAGCATTCCTGCTTGTAAATTCAGACTTTTTTTTTATCGATCATTGCACAACAAAGGGTGAGGGATGTAACTTATTCATTGATCACCTTTTTAAAAAAAATTCTTTAATTGATCACTCCCGGTACGGAATTCTGCCAAATAAACATTGGTCTCGTGACAGTTCATATTTAGTGACTAACCAAACCTGTTCCATTTTAATTAAGCTTTGAGCGCGTCTCATATGGGGCGAGAAGGGGGCGGGGGTCGACATGGTCTCAAAGTAATTCACCTAGAAGAAAATGGTAATTTCTGACGAGCATTTGTCCATTATGTATTCGCCCTCGACCCCCCCTCCTAGCACCGACATTTTCCCCTCCTCTAATGTCACCCCCCTTCTTACAAAATGTCAACTTCCTTTAGATAATGCTACACCCGAAAGCTGTGGGCCAATTAGATTGAAGCGGAGTCATTAGAAGGCCACTGTGTTGGAGCATTTGCCTACTGACCTATAAGGCAGGGTCCTCTCTCTAGTTTCCATCACACACACACACACATACTCTCATATATATATATATATATATATATATATATATATATATATATATATGAGACGGGGTACCTCTCTTTCCCAAACTCTGTTCTCTTATTAACTCACTTAGACAGGATTTAAAAACAACAGCACACATTCACTCACATACATTCACAAGTACACACAGAGTACACACAAACACCACGCACATATATGTATATATATATATATATATATATATGTATATATATATAAATATATATATATATATATATATATATATATATATACATATATATATATATATATATATATATATATATATGGAGGTCCTGTCTAAGTGATTTAATGAGAGTGCAGGTTTAGGGAAGGAGAGGTCCCAGTCTCATAGTTTCCCGAGACACAGTTACACTCCCACGGCCGCCCCCTACCCCCATTTTTTATCCGATATTAGAGAGAAATGAGAGCGTTACGAAACGATTCACAACATATATCCAGATTATCTAATCGCCTTGCATGCTGGGTGGGCGGACGATGGGGTGGGGAGAGGTTAATAAGTTGTCTGGAGGGAGGGGTGACATTTGGGGGAAGAGAGTATGGGGGAACTGGATGTCAGTTGGGTGAGATTTGATGGTTACGTTTGATATGGCTGTATCGTAAATGTTAACTGGCCTGCCGGTTTTGTTAATCATGATGGACAAGGTGCTGCTGATTGCGATGATGCTGGTATTAGAGACAAACCTTTAAAACTGTCAATATGATTTTTTTCACGTAGTGTAGAGTTTTCCCCATCGGCTCATTCTTTAAACGCAACGTTCCGGCCGTTGTTCTCTACTGCCGCCTTCAGGTGACGAATAAGTGTATTTTTGACCCGTCTCGCCGATCGTCTGGAAACGTGCACATTCCATCTGGTGTGGTTGTTTTTTTTTTTTGTTTGTCTGTTTCCTCAGTCGTTGGCTGTAATTGGTGACAAAAATCCGTATTATCCTCAGCTGATACCATGAAGGGTGCAAAAACATCTTCGTGGGACACAGTCAGTTGTACTAGCTACCGTTTTATATTTGTTAATGTTCGAAACCGGGGGCAGGTCACTCGCACCAATATACCAAGAAGAATGGAAACGGGATTTGACCTCGTGAAAGTCAATATCTTCTTGAGCTGATATGGTGCAAGGGAGGTTATTTTCGAACACTTCCATTGATCCAACCTAGATTAAGAGTACAACAGCCGAAACGTTGAATTAAAAACAAACCAAGATGAGGATAAAAGTCCGCAGAAAACTTGAGATAATGATATTCGCTCAACTAAGAAAATTCAGACTTTGGTTTCTTTGGTTTATAAGTTAGTCTGTCTGTTTGGCTATGCCATTTTCCACCATTTTTAATGGATAATCCACAACATAGGTTGCCCAGTCGACCTTTCGGTCTGGTTGATCTCTATTTGAAAGGAAAGTGGAATGATACGCTTGGTAGCTAAAGCCACCAGAAGAACGTCAAAGTTAGCAACCAACCACCAGTTACCCTTCTCCTAGACTTGTTACAGCCATCTGCCATTACCCTTCTCTTAGACTGGTTGCAACCAACTGCCAATACCTTTCTCCTAGAATGGTTACGGCCAACTGCCATTACCCTTCTCCTAGACTGGTTGTAACCAACTGCCAATACCTTTCTCCTAGACTGGTTACAGCCAACTGCCATTACCCTCCTCTTAGACTGGTTGTAACCAACTACCATTACCCTTCTCCTAGACTGGTTACAGCCAACTGCCATTACCCTCCTCTTAGACTGATTGTAACCAACTGCCATTACCCTTCTCTTAGACTGGTTGTAACCAACTACCATTACCCTTCTCCTAGACTGGTTACAGCCAACTGCCATTACCCTTCTCCTAGACTGGTTGTAACCAACTACCATTACCCTTCTCCTAGACTGGTTACAGCCAACTGCCATTACCCTCCTCCTAGACTGATTGTAACCAACTGCCATTACCCTTCTCCTAGACTGGTTGTAACCAACTGCCATTACTCTTCTCCTAGACTGGTTACAGTTAACTGCCATTACCCTTCCCCTAGACTGGATGCAGCTAACTGCCATTACCCTTCTCTAAGGCTGGTTGCAACCAACTGCCATTACCCTTCTCCTACACTGGTTGTAACCAACTGCCATCACCCTTCTCCTAGACTGGTTACAGCCAACTGCCCTTACCCTTCTCCTAGACTGGTTGTAACCAACTGCCAATACCCTTCTCTAAGACTGGTTGCTACCAACTGCCATTACCCTTCTCTTAGACTGGTTACAGCCAACTGCCATTACCCTCCTCTTAGACTGGTTGTAACCAACTACCATTACCCTTCTCCTAGACTGGTTACAGCCAACTGCCATTACCCTCCTCGTAGACTGATTGTAACCAACTGCCATTACCCTTCTCTTAGACTCGTTGTAACCAACTACCATTACCCTTCTCCTAGACTGGTTACAGCCAACTGCCATTACCCTTCTCCTAGACTGGTTGTAACCAACTACCATTACCCTTCTCCTAGACTGGTTACAGCCAACTGCCATTACCCTCCTCCTAGACTGCTTGTAACCAACTGCCATTACTCTTCTCCTAGACTGGTTACAGTTAACTGCCATTACCCTTCCCCTAGACTGGATGCAGCTAACTGCCATTACCCTTCTCTAAGACTGGTTGCAACCAACTGCCATTACCCTTCTCCTACACTGGTTGTAACCAACTGCCATCACCCTTCTCCTAGACTGGTTACAGCCAACTGCCCTTACCCTTCTCCTAGACTGGTTGTAACCAACTGCCAATACCCTTCTCTAAGACTGGTTGCTACCAACTGCCATTACCCTTCTCTTAGACTGGTTACAGCCAACTGCCATTACCCTTCTCTTTGACTGGTTGTAACCAACTGCCATTACCTTTCTCCTAGACTGGTTACAGCCAACTGCAATTACCCTTCTCCTAGACTGGATGCAGCTAACTGCCATTACCCTTCTCTAAGACTTGATGCAGCTAATTGCCATTACCCTTCTCTTAGACTGGTTGCAACCAACTGCCATTACCCTTCTCTTAGACTGTTTGTAACCAACTATCATTACCCTTCTCCTAGACTGGTTGTAACCACCCGCCATTACCTTTCTCCTAGACCGGATGCAGCTAACTGCCATTACCCTTCTCTAAGACTGGTTGCAACCAACTGCCATTACCTTTCTCCTAGACTGGTTGTAACCAACGGAGGCTATTTTTCCCATAATTGGAGGGGAGAAAAGAGTGATTCATGTCCTTCCCAAGGACATGAGTGAAAAATGATGCATATGCTGGGGCATTATACGCCTTGGGACAAAGGAAGTATATGCGAAAGGATATAGCCCGGAGGGATGTTTGGTGATACATGTCTGCAGTGAATGGTGGAGTGTCAGTGGGTTACAATGAAATAGAAGGAAAGAAAAAAGAAATATCATGACCTTGCTCGAAGTCATAATCTTTATCCTTAGAAATCTATGAGACAGCCCTAAAGATTTGATGCAAAGAGGTAATGTTTGGTTTGCAAAAGAGAAGACACGATTCGAAACATGCAAAACACCGTTGAGGTCGGTGATCTCTTTAGTTTTCATCACTCTAGGCCTCCTGCCCGGACGAAGCGCATGTAGATCAAAAGTCAAAAAGACCCCTAGCCCACTTTTCAACTTCGTTGATGTAGCTTGAAAGAAAACGGAGTGATATGATGTATATAAGGAGCCTCCGGAAAGACTTTGGGAAATAGAATTAGAGTTGTCCGTCTCCTAGACTGGTTTCCTTACCAAGCCTAATGAGCCTCATCTGACACGCTATTTTACCCATAACTTGAGTAGAAAAAGATGAATTTAAGCTTTTCCTGAGAGTATTGTGTGAAAAAAAAGCATGAATAGCCACGACCGGAGTTTGAACTCGGTTCGCCATTCCGTCATCAGATTCTGCTTTCTGTGTCCTTTTACCGCTCTGCGACTTCTGACGCTATCATTCCCGACATCATCATTCGTCCCTGGCCGTATTTCATCTCCCCGATCCTCACTACGCTCGACCTTTAGTGTACAGAACCAGACCCCATAACTTCCCCAAACTGACGAACTGCTCATTCACTTGTTCTCTCTGATTCACGGCTTTATCAATTGTGAGCTATTAGACACTGTCAACTAAAACTGTCACTAAAACTGTCAACCTAGGTTTCGTCATTTTTTGAGTGGCTCTGGATGGCTACTTACGTATGTATACATGTATGTAAACATGTATGTTGGAATCACACGTACAGGTCATACCAGCGGGGGAAGTGGGCAAAAAATTATGTCTAAAGAAAAAATGAAAAGTATTTTTCTCTCAAAATTTCCATCCCCCTAACAGGTTTTAGTGGTGGGTTCAATTTTCAATGTAAGTTTTTGATCACTCACTTTGTACCCAGCAGCATTCATTCTTGTTTTTCCTTGCAAATTTTGATTTTTTTCAGTGATCACTGTCCATGAAAAGGCGAACGAAATAACTTATTCATTGACCACCCATTTTTCCCCAATTTTTCAACTGATCATCCCGAACACAGCATGCTTTCAAAAGATGTTGGTCACGTGACGGTTCCCATTGAGTGACTGACTAGACCTGTCTTTTTAAAATTTTATTCATACAAGTATGTATTCACTTGGTTTAGTCCACACAATATCCCTATAAGTTCTCAGTGAATTTTCAATAATATTGACGAAGATTTGACGCAAAAAAGATTAGATGAGCAGGAGGTTTGCAGAAAGAAAGGAGACGATTCGGAACCCACAAAGCACTGCCGAGGTTTAGCGAGAATATCGACTATGGAGTTGCGGGGGTCGGCTAAAAAGACTTGCTGTCACTTGTTCCTTTGTGACAAGCCTGCGGAAACATCCGATGTAAAGGTGGACACAATAAAACTTTTTGGTTTTCTGACAATCGTTCTCAACATCATTTTGTGCTTGTCCCAGTCTGTATTTCATTCTCTGAGATTCTCACCACGCCCCAGACCTTTGCGTGTAGGACCGAAACCCCAGACCCCACCCCTTTCCTCTTCCCCCATTCATTTGTGCTCTCACTGATTCGTAACAGGTATCATTATGTCATCAGATGAATGGTAACGAGTCCAGACGATATCCGGTCGAGCAGGGCACAGGATGTTAGATCAAATAGTTCACCGATTGATGTAGAAAGGCAAGTTTGCAGGGAGGATTCAGGACGGTGGAAGCAGGGAGAGAGAGAGAGAGAGGAGAGTTGAAACTTTTGTATGAGAGAGAGAGAGAGAGAGAGGGAGAGAGAGAGGGAGAGGGAGAGAGAGAGGTGAGGGGAAAGAGAGAAGAAGAGAGATGGGAGTTGTAGACTAAATTAAGAGGAGAAAGAGTTGAAAATAAGTGAAGAAGCTAAAATATAGTGTTATAATACGTATATATATATACATAACACACTATTTTTTAGCCTCTGTATATATATAGCTTCTGAATATCATATGTATATATATATATCTATATATATATATATATATATATATATATATATATATATATATATATATATATATATAGAGAGAGAGAGAGAGAGAGAGAGCGAGAGAGAGAGAGGGGGGAGAAAGAGAGAAGAATGGGAGAGAGAGGAGTTGGGGAATAAAAAAGGGAGAAAAATGTGCAAATAAGTGTGAAGAAGCTAAAATATAGTGTTATAATACATACACGTATATACATACACACACACACACACATACACACACATATATATATATATATATATATATATATATATATATATATATAGAGAGAGAGAGAGAGAGAGAGAGACAAAGAAGCATGGGAAAAAGAAAAATGGGGGTTACAGACTAAAATAAAGGGAGAAAAGAGGGAACATAAGTGTAAAAAAGCTAAAATATAGTGTTATATATATATATATATATATATATATATATATATATATATATATATATATATATACAGAGAGAGAGAGAGAGAGAGAGAGAGAGAAATACACAGACAGATATAAATTGATAGATAAGAGTAAAAGAGTGAAATAAAGAGGAAGAGGTAGACAGATATAGGCAGACAAAAACCGAGAGAGATGTACTATATATATATATATATATATATATATATATATATATATATATATATATATATATATGTGTGTGTGTGTGTGTGTGTGTGTATGTGTGTGTGTGTGTGTGTGTTGTGTGTGTACATGCGCTTTTCTGTGTGTGGAAGCATGCGTATAAGATAGAATTCTAGCAGATAGTAATTGAAAAATAAAAAGAGAGAGAGAGAGAGAGAATTAGTCAGACAGAGGGAGAGAGAGATAAACGAATAAGATAAGTGCAGACGAAAGATAGAAGCTGTTGTATATCATCCCCCCCCCCAAAAAAAAAACCCCAAGGTAAAACAGCTGATGATCCCCACAATAAAATCAAACGGACAACATTAGGATCTAAATATGATAATGAAGGCCATCACTCCACAAGGTGTAGACCCCGTATACGTGCTGGAACATATATACAATCACAGCAGCTCCTTTATCGGGTTACATAAAGACTCTGAGCCCTTTCAGCTCCAAAACGGGTAAGACAAGGTGATACCAACTCACCTAAGCTCTTCACCTCGAGATAATGTTCTAAAACTTAGACTGAGAGAACGAAGGAATCAAAAATAGACGGTGAATATCTGAACAAACTTAGATTTGCAGATAACATTGCCGTTTTCTAAGAGAACCTACACGACCTCCAACAAAAAAGAAAATGCTAGATGGACTAAATGAAGAAAGCAAGAAAGTCGGCCTACACATGAACTTCAGCAAGACGAAGATCATGTGCAGCAATCACGTTGGAAATAAGAACAGAAAGATCTAAATTGAAGACATCGAACTGGACAAAGTAGACCATTACATCTACCTAAGACAACGAATCTCCATGAGACCCTCAAAAGAAGAAGAATCACTCTAGAATGGCAAGCTTTTGGTAGAGAAGGTTCAGCTTTTTAAAACGAGAAGCTCCCACTAATCCTAGAAAGAAGGGTATACAACCAATGCATCCTACCGATAGTCACCCATGGAGATGAAACATGGGGCCTATCCGAGAGACGGACCCGCCAACTGAGAAGCTTACAACGAGCACACGAAAGAATTATGCTCAACATCTTATGGAGAGACCACAAGACGGCACAATATATCCAGGAGAAAACAGGAGTCCAAGACATCATAGAATCAATCAAAAACTCAAATGGCAATGGGCTGGCCATGTTGTAAGGATGACAGATAACCGATGAATATCACGACTCACAGCATGGATTCCCAGAGATCACATGCGAAACCGAGGCCGACAGAGTACTAGATGGAGAGACAAACAAGACAAATGATTTGATTGAATTTTTGGGTGAATCCAGGAATTTGTTACCGATAGAGAGATATCAGTACGCTGAGATTTATCTCTGCCAATGATATTCTGAACGAATGATTTGACCATGAATCATTCGTCGGATCATTTTCCTTCCTTCTCATTTGATTCAGCATATTTTCAAATGGTTTACGTCCTAATTTGATGCTTTCGTCACGAGTTGCATAATTCATCTCCAAATAGATGGACAAATTATTTCCGTATATAAAATGCAATGCGCATCCATACATTTCATGAATGCTTCCAGTCCTATATAATGGCGCGCGTAAACTAATAATCAAATAAAAATGGAGGGTGGGACCAAGTTTTTGGAATTAGGTTTTGACAAAATAGCGCAGATTAAAAGAAAATACAATTATTTATGATATGATAATAATTCTTTCTTCCTACAACGTGCATCGTGAAATCCAATACATATGATAAAAATAACAGACGGGCGAATTATCTTCACATGTATAAATTGCTATTTTTTTCCCCCTCATATTCATATATATATATATATATATATATATATATATATATATATATATATATATATATATATATATATATATATATATATATATATATATATTGATGTTGGGTAACTGATTAAGTGAGAAAAAAATTTTTGAAAAAAGTTTTTTAATGCGTTTAGTGTTTAAAACGGTAAAACCTCCAAGGATATATATATATATATATATATATATATATATATATATATATATATATATATATATATATATATATATATAGGAAACTGCCAAAGCAAACTGTCAACATCGACATAGTCAACGTCAATATAAGTTTTCTCAGTTTTATATTCATGCTTGCCAATGGAGCTAGAGGGTTGCAAATCTGAACATTCACTCCTTATTATGTCTACAAAAACATTTTTTTTATCTGAAAAATCCCCAAATTGGTTTTTTGAGGAGTTCCAATCTGGATTGTAAGTTAAATCGACCGCTTACTATGTGTCTGGTGGCGTACACCCGCACTTTGGGACTTTTATAGTGATATCCACCCAACGAATGGCAAGATGAGTAATTTATTCGTTGATCACCCCTTTTCTGAATTTTTCATTGCTCATCCTCAACAAGACATGCTGTGAAATGACGTTGATCAGGTGAATGTTTCTATTGAGTGACTGACAAGACTCTTTCTCTCCCTACTCTCTCTCTCTCTCTCTCTCAGTCAATTGTGTCTGAAGTGAAGGTTTCAAGTCTGCCTCGCAGTACATAAATAAATATATCGCTTCAATTCAGACTCACTGACCAGCCAGTTCTGCGTAGAGCAGGGGAAAAATTCCAACCTTTGGGTCTGGAGCTAAGATTTCAGTCCTATTTCGTGGTATTAGATGGTATAATGGAGAGTCTATAGCCACACTGAAGAGTTGTAATACAACGAAACAGCTGTCTGTGGATGACTCAATTGGGTCTGAAGTGAAAGTTTCAATTCTGCCTTGCAGTACTGGATGGGATAATGGAAAGTCCATAGCCACACTGAAGAGATGTAATACATTGAAAGAGCTGTCTGTGGATGACACAATAATGAATGCTTCTCTATTCAGGGTTGAGCACTCTTTAAATGAGGTAACTCATCCGCTGTAAGCTTATGCAATGCTCCTCTATAGGAATTGAGCACTCTGGTGGATGAGGAATTTCTGTGTAATTTAAATATAACGCTTAAATTCAGCCTTATTGCCTGTCCAGTTCCGTTGTCCAGACGTAGGATATCGGCCTATGGGTCTGGAGTGAAGGTTTCAATTCTGCCTCGCAGTACTGGATGGGATAATGGAAAAGTCTACAGTCACACTGAAGAGATGTAATACAACCGCCTGCAGATGACACAATAACATATATATATATATATATATATATATATATATATATATATATATATATATGCACACACACATATTGTATGAAACACTTTTGATTAAGCACGTTTATTTTGACAGGTACTCTCTTCTTTTGATATAATTCACAAACGCACTACTGATCGAGAACCCAGTTGAATAAATAGAATTTCTCAGCAAAAATTTGATATCAAAAACATACATTCCGTGAGCCGAAGACTCTGACGCAGACAGCAGATGAGATATATATGGGGTGTTTACTAACTACAACATTGTCTGGATCAAGGTGACACATGATAGACACCCATTGGTAAAGATCTACAAGGGTTGAAAGCTATCCATCATCCAACGTTGAGTCAGAGATTTTTCATCACAGCAATGCACAAAAATCATAAGTATTTGAGGATAAACTTTTTCTTTCAAAGGAAAATGAATGATGATAATTTTTTAGTTGAAGTATCTAATGATTTATTAATTTTATTGCCAAAGGCTTACTGCAGATCAATGTTTCCAAAAGATTTTGACAGTTTTTTGCATATTTGTTATAACTGCTTATCGATAAAAGATGTCATTGAAAAAGATGCCATTTATTATAGAGAAAGATGAGATCGGTGGTCTTACACGACGGAATTCAGGAGAGAATTTAAAACTGTCATCGGGGCCCTATAATGAACAATACATTTATTTATTTACTGTTTCAATGAAGACAGGGAGTCTAAAGCGCTCGGTAAAAGTACGAGTAATGTCAAAACTTATTCAAATGTAATTTAAGCAATCTGAAAAATCTGTCTCATGGCCCTTGTTCGGGGAGAGGATGGGCCCTCCCCAAAACTCCTGCAGCTCATCTACAGATTCTTTTTGCAATACACTCATGTGCCGTAGAACACTAGTTGGGAACGGTTGAGTTAGATATCAAACAAATCATAAAGCCACAAATGGTTCTTTGGGATTGGCTTTGCGCATGTTGGAACCATAAAGATTATAAATCATTCAGTGAAATCTTCAAAACAAAATTCATCTGCTAATAACCACGAGATTTATTACTCCATCCACGTGCGTATCAATGTTGTAAGGAAAATTACATAATGTCATTGAAAAATAAACGAAAATTACTCTGGTATAATTAGACTATATAAAAATACAAACAAGATAAATATAGGTGCAGGAGTAAGACAAGGGGATATAATATCAGGTAAACTATTTACAGCGAGCCTTGAAAGCGTCTTTCGGAAAACTGACTGAGAGGAAATAGGAATAAACATAGATGGATAATATTTGAAACATTTGAGATTCGTCAATGGTATTCCCATGAAATGAGAACCATCAGAACATGTTGACTGATCTAAATAGGGAAAGTAAAGTAGAAGGCTTAAAGATGAACAGAACAAAGACAAAAGTAATGTTCAACGATAAAAATCCCCCAAATACAATAAGAATAGAGGCCAAAGATCTACAGGAGGTTGATTAATATGTTCGACTAGATAATAAAATTAGAGAAAGACATTGAAAGCTAAATAAGCTGATGCATAACGATTGGCTGGAAATCATTTGGTATGAATAGAGATACGTCAAAAAGTTATTTTTGCACGATGGATACGCCAGCTGAATTGGTCTCTAACTTGCAACCAGCATTGCTCACGCTTGCTTTGGGAAATTCGTACATAATTTTGTATTGATCAACAACCGACAAAAGACGACAGAAGTAATTTATTCATCGATCACCCCTTTTTCCAATCTTTTAGTTGATCTCCCGAAAACGACATGCAGCCAAAAAGCGTTGGTCATGTGGCGGTTTCTATTGAGTGACTGACCTGACCTGTTCCTAATTTATCCACTTTCGAATCTTTTGTTTTCGGCACATTGCCAAGTCCACCTATTATTATAGGCACGACCGCAACCTTCATATTTCAAGGCTTTCTCAGTTGCCAGGAAAAGGTTGTGTACTTTTTTTGATTTTTGATTTTTTTTTTCGATTCTTTTTTTATATATTTTTTGTGCTTTTATTTCGCTTATTTTCTTCATTTTTTTTTCTCATTCCATTTTTCTTTGGTAAACAATGATTCGAACATTTTTGTTCCATTTTCTACACTTAACATTTCAAAGCTTTTATTTGTCACACTTTTCTCGATGTTTAGGGCTGGAATTGACTTTGTTTTTTTTCTCCCCACAGTATCAACAACAACAAAAACAATCTTCACCTAACTTGGATCTTAACTGGTTGTCTGTCCCATCATGTGAACCCAAACCGATCTAGAAAATCAGCTTTTCCCTACCGTTTTTTTGAAATCACGACCAAGTGATCGGAAGGTGGCTCTCTTACAAACTGCACCAATCTGACAATTCCACGAATATTTATGAAAGTATGAATTAGGAGCAGAATTAGAGCCTGCAGCGACCCGGTTTGCCTTCCTGTATTTTCTTGATTTTTTCTTTCGAAGCATCCATGTGATCTTTATTTGGATCGCGACCTCAGTCTTGGGAACCCCCGTTCTGCTCTCTTTCCTTTCTTTGGGGCCATCTTTTCCACCACCCCTTTCTTTTCCTTTCCTCCTCTCTGGTGCCAATATTTTTACTGGCACGTTTACCTCTCACGCCTTTTCATTGACCCCCCCCCCCATTTTTTTAAATACCACTCCAGTGTGTTTTTTTTAATTTTCGCCTGGTAGCAAGAACAATGACCCTCACCAAAATGAGAATTCTTCAAAGGCTACTGGGGAGGCTGATATTTGTCACGAAACCTTATTTCAGCCCCAATAGAATATATATATATATATATATATATATATATATATATATATATATATATATATATATATATACATATATATATATACATACACACACACACACACATATATATATATATATATATATATATATATATATATATATATATATATATATATATATATATATATATATATATATATATATATATATAACTATAACAAAGTTGGGTTCATCAAAATTTTCATACTATTTGTCCGATCAGATGGTGTAATGGTTTGCACGTCTGCCTCACTCGCAGAAGGGTTCGATTCCAAGAAAAGACGAAGAATGTTGAAAACTCATCAGTAGGACAAATTTCCTTAACACTCAGTTGTGTGACTTGGGTGGAATAGATTGGGATTGGAGTCACCCACCTCTCACCCTATTCAAAAGGATAAGAGCCTTCGCGTTGCTCCCCTACTGCGATCTCTCTCTCTCTCTCTCTCTCTCTCTCTCTATATATATATATATATATATATATATATATATATATATATATATATATACACACACACACACACACACACACACACGTACATGTAATAGATTGTGTCATATCATTCTAAAATGATTGCTCATTATTACACGGTGAATGTACGATTTGGCCTAGACAGCGTAAATAGAATAAACAATTAAAGAAAATGGGATTGATGCAGAATCGAACCTGCAACGGAGAGGGTATCTTCTTCAATGTAGCGTTGTTCTTATTTGTTTAATCTATTTACGTTGTCTAGGAAAGATGATGAATTCACCGTGTAATAACGGGAGATCATTTCGAATAGAGTTGCGAAATAACATTACGCAATCTATAACTATTTCTGTCGGATATCCATTTCTAAATGATAAAATTAACTGCGTTGAAAGAAACAAATAGAGCAGATATAGACAAGTGATGAACAAAAATGAGAATTCTGAGTGAAATCAGTTATTTGGGCCCCTATCATTGCCGGTGGTTGTTTGGCCCAATGGTAAGAGCTAAGCCACATTGAAGCAAAAATATATTGTAATTTATACACATTTCTGTCAGATTACATTTCTGCATACATGTATACATAGTACAAATCAGGAAGGCTATATGATATGATATAATGCAATATCTGATGTATGATGGGTTTATTTCATGAATTGTTCGATAATTATTCATAGTCTGAAATGCTTTATAGCTATAAATTCTAAACATTAAAGGGCTTTTTTCAAAAGATTTTTTCGTGTCACTTCAGTCACCCATTTCCCAATATCTGTCAATGCAATGCATGTTATTTTCGAAAGCGCTTTTTGTTGTTTCCCTTATACTTTGTTATCATTGGACAATGTATAAATTGTTTCTTGTTAGGATCATCAGTTGTTCAGTATGTAACTGTTTTGTGGATTTTCAAAAACAAAAAGTTGTATTATCATGGCACCCCAGCAGTGTTGATCAAACACCACCTCCCTTTAGGCTATGTTTTGATATATAGCTTTTGTCATTTATACTTTGTTATTATGGTACGATGTATAGATTTTCTCTTATTGGGATCATCAGTTGTTCACCATGTAACCGTTTCGGGAATTTTAAAAACAAAACAGTTCAATCAACATAGCACCCCAGCAGTGTCAATCAAACACCCTCCCTGTCTTATGTAGTTTTTGTCATACATGTAGGTTGTCATCTTATGTAAGGTTTTATGTGTAATGTTTATTAACATTTAAAACTACGTATTTATTGAAACAAGGCTTATCTATGTAGATATTACCCTGAAACATTTTAACGATGAGGGGTCAGTAAGTAAAACAACTGACATGACTTGCTTCTCGTGTTATTTCTATTGAATATTCATATGGGTGAATATTGAATCTGTAGTGTCGGTTTTAATCTCACTCTCCATACAAAGCAGCAAATGATATCATCTTTAAGAATACTGATTGCATGGAAAAACTTCGAGTTGAATCTCTACCTACATATTCAACCGAAAAATTTGACAATTACTTCCCACTAACCTTATATATATATATGTATATATCATTTATCTAGATTCTATCACATGTCTCTATCTATGGCCAAATTAAAGTTTTTTTTTTACAGTTGAACGAAAACTGTTTATCTTTTTCCTATTCATCTCTAATTTTTCAATTCAGCCAAGTGGCTGGAGTGGTTGCATTTTCTATCCTTGTATGTGTCACTTATACAGCCCTTACCGTTCTTGGTAGAAATTCAAAATTTAGCACGTACACTTCCCTCAATGAGTAGAGAAGCATTAGTCAGAGTATGAGTTTGACCCTGAAGCAGTCGGTGATGTTTCTCTCCATTAACCCTAAAAGTGCGGAAATTGGCAAATGTAATAGTTATCCATTGCAAGATGAAAGCCCTCATCCATTGCAAAAGAACCCATTGCAAGTGATCCTTTCCAAGATAAAAGCTCCGAATCTGCTAGCAATCATAATAAAATGGAAATTCTATTGAATCAACCGCAGAACTGCAACGACGGTTATTTCCCTCCTTCGTGGGTAATGGGTTAATTCATCCCACCCCCACCCCTTTCCTTTTCCTCTCACTCTCAACCCAGTTTTCAATCTCACCCTTTTTATTTCTTTCTCTCTTCCCCACCCTCTCTATTCGATATTATCCCTTTCTTTCTCTTCTTTCTTCCACTCTTCCCCCTCTTTTACAATCTTCTACTCCCTTTTCCCTCCCTCCCTCCCTCTCTTCACCTAAACAGATGCGGGAAAATGAGCGCATACGCTCATTTAGAGAAGTACACACACACACACTCACACATGTATGCACACGTATACACACTCACACACACATCTCTCTCATTTGGGTGGCGACCGATGTTCCTCTTGACTATTTTGTAGGTAACAAAAAGCTTATGTTGTGCAAATTTTCCTCCCGAGACAAAATTGTTGCGCACTTTTGAATTCGACATAGGGAATATTTATTTATACACATAAAGACCATAGTCACCAAATTTGTTAGTATGTATGTTTGTTTGTCTGTTCACGTCGCGTCATGTTTTACTCTCTCACTCTCTTCCAAGCTGTTTAAAGAGAAGGAGACTTATATGACTGAATGTCGCCAGCTGCTTAAGTGTCATACACTGGTGTAGCAGTATATGGGTGTAAGTTTGACAGAAAACATAAGTTTCTCTCTCTCACCCTCTTCAGTTATTTTTCTATATTCAGTGTCCACAAAAATTTTATGTTACGCAATTTTTCTTCCCATAGCAAAAGTACGTGTGCACTTCGGAATTCGACATAATGAACCAATACATATTCATATAAACACCATAATCACCAAGTTTGTTTATGTGTATGTTTGTTAGTCTGGTCATGTCACGGTGAAGACAATTAGTTTTTGCTTATTGTGTAAATCTTTTTCCTATGACAAAAGTATGTGTGCGTTTTTGACTTCCAAATATTGAATGAATATTTTTTTCAGAAAAAACTTAGTAAGATATCTGAAGAATTCAAACTCTCTTGTGTGCATATCATTTTCCTTTGTGTGCTGGTTTCAAAATATGTTTGCACACACACTCACACAGCTCACAGAGAAACTATGGTCGCGACCATGGGTTTGGGAACCACCTCTCTCCCTCTCTTTCTTTGTCTCTCTGACATTTTTTCATCCACATCTCTCTCTACCTCTTACTTCTCCCCAGACACCGATTCTATCACTTTCAGGTCTGTCACTCTCTCATGCCTTCTCTTTGCTTCCTTCCCATACGCTCATTCCTCCTACCCTCATTCCTCCTACCCTCATTTTCTTTCCTCCTACCCTCATTTTCTTTCCTCCTTCTCCTCCCTTCTACACTTCCTACGCACTTTTTCAACCCCCCTCTCTATTTCTTTTTTCACTTTCTTTCCCTCTCTTTATCTTTGAGATTACGCCCACTCGTCTCTCTTTATATATATATATATATATATATATATATATATATATATATATATATATATATATATATATATATATATATATATCCCTCCTGTCGGCCTTTTTCTTCTTCTCCGTTCACAGGAAAGTGAATGAACGGACATGCAAATAGACAGACAGACAAACAGATAGACAGACAGACACAGATACATACAGGCAGACGGATGTACATACACTCACATATACACGCATGTCTCTCTCTCTCTCTCTCTCTCTCTCTCTCTATATATATATATATATATATATATATATATATATATATATATATATATATATATATATATCCCTCTCTTTTCTCTCTCTTATGCCGTAAACACACTTCATCTTTCTTTCTCTTTCCCTTCCTTCCCGCTCTATGACATTACCCCCTCTCTCGCTTTCCTCTTGTCTGCCTACCTCTTCTTCTTCTTCTCCATTCTCCAACCTTTCCGTTTGACGTGAACCAAAATTTATGGCGAAATAATAGGTTTCCCGCCATTCCTACCACTTTCCCGCCATTAATCGGTTAAAAGGTGTTTGGGAACGACATCTCGGGACTATTAACACGAGACGAGAGGACAACGCCTTATATGGAGCGTGACCTCTATCGAGCAACACCACAGTGAAAGCACAGATCCTCAAACGCACACACATATATACACACACATTGTACTCACACGCACATACACATTCACAAGCACATGCGCACTTACAAGCACATACGCACTCACAAGCACACACACACACACACACACACACACACATATCGCTCTTCGGAAGCTGCTTACTGCGATCATTTTGGGACGCCGTCTTTTTAGATAATGATAACCAGCTGATAACATTAGGCAAAGGATATACATAGGAAGACGCTCATTGTGATCACTTGGAGACAGGGTCTTTTAAAAGATAACGACGTTCCAGTTAAAAAGCCCATATTTTCGAGAGGTTGATAGTAGATACTTTTATCAGCAAAGGTTTTACCCCCCAGTGAGAAAGTCAAGTGTTAGGGACTCGGGCAACGCGCAATTTCATTTACATATATATATATATATATATATATATATATATATATATATATATATATATATATATATATATATATAGATAGATAGATAGATAGATTTATATATAGATATATATATATATAGAGAGAGAGATAAAGGAATTTTATAATGTCAAATAATCATAAATAAACCTTACACTCAAGAATGTATCATTTTGTTTCTCACTTAATATAAGTAATATATTCTCAGTTCTTCAATTATTCTTATCTATTGGTTCAGGGGTAGATTTATTTTATTTTTTAATATATAATACCGTCTACGTAAGTAGACAGTTTAGTTTGACGGTTTTTTAATACAGGATTTGTATCAAAAATAGATCATTCAACGTATAAAATAAGGTTAAACTGAAATTTTGCACATTTTCTATTTTCTTTTTAATAAACGGAGTAAATATATAAGATTTTGTAACTACTAAAATGTAAATAAACATGGTTACTATCAGAATGAATGATAGGTTTAAAGGGTGTTATTTGATCCGTGGTAAATTTATTTGATTTAAAAAAAATATTACTCTTTGACAGTTTCAGAGATAATAAGCTAAGTCTCATATGTAAGTGAAAAGCTCACAAAGCTAGCTCACATTTCACTCTCTTGACCTTGCAGCGGTCATTTTAATAACCGTGGTTGCCAGAAACAGTTGCCGTTGAGTAGAGAGTGAAAAAAAATCCAGTATGTATTTGAATTTCCGTGAAATTATTTCCTTGGGAAATATGATAGCAAATTTGTTCCAACAGAAGAGTCTGTAGTTTGAAAATGTGGGAAGAAAGTACTTTTATTAGCAAAATCTTTACCCACTGTGTGAGAGAGAGAGTCAAGTGTCACGGACAGCAAACCAAGAAAATCGCATTGCTTATTATAGTCCAGAACTATAGCGAATGCTCTTCATGTCTGGAGCTATGTTGAAATTGCAATCTTTGCGAGATTTGACAAGATTTCCTGCCAATGGAGAATCTCCAGAGCTCTGCACAGAATGTAAATATTCTTGCTCACATTAGAATCCTTATTAAATCAAACGAAATATTACTTATTATACGAGAAAGGAGAATAGAGTGACAATTAAACATCGTGAAATGATTCAAATCAACATAAGCTACTCTTCCTCAAAGAAATTAGCATTAATCATATTAACATTAAAAAAACATTTATTGATTGTTATTGAGAACTTTCAGAGATATCGTGTAAACACACAGAGGGATGGACAAAAATGAGTTGGTTCATTTAAAAACAAACTAAATAACCGAAAAAAAGAAAACAGTATATTGCAGTGTCAAGGATTCGAACCAAACTCATCACGATCCAAGCAATCATCATCATCAGCAGCAGCAGCAGCCTTTTAGCGATCGTCGTTGGACATTGACCTTCTCCAAAATTTGCCAAACATCTCTATCATGGGCGTTGCGGAACCAGTACTTTCAGAATTTGTCTAGCTCGTCACACCATCTTACTTTTTGTCGGCCAACATTTCGCCTATGATTTCTGGTATGATTATGGGTCGCAATGTCAAGTGGTTGTTTGTCATTTTTGCAACATGGCCAGCCCATTGCCATTTTATGGTTTCTATGATATCTCGGATTCCTGTCTTTCCTCTGATATGCTGTGCTGCCTTATGATGTGAAGTTGAGCATGACCCCCCCCACCAGTGCTTGATGCATGCTTCGCAGTAAGAGGGTTAATCTTTTGGTTGGGTTCCAACCTAAAGTGATTCTCCGCTTGATTTCTTCTTCTTTTACAGTGTCCCAACCACTAAAAGGTGATGGCTAACAGCCAATGCCTAGTAAAGACTTGAAAGTCTCAAAATCATTGAGAACTTTTGCAGATATTGTGTTCTGCCGATGTACAGCGACGTGGTAAAGGGGGGAAAATTATTGGATTTAATCACTTTTTATATACCATTATCTTACTTTCAACAGAGTTTTATTAATAATAATTGAGATATTTTGGACATATTGAGTGGTGTGGGCATACAGCTACGATGCTGGGTAGGTAACCGTGCACTGGTTTCAGCTGAAAAATTTAATCGCTCCTTCTGCATTGCATCGCCCAACCTTTCACATTGAAATTCACGGAGAACTATTGGAGATATCGTGTGGACAGAGAGACATTTGTGAATACATATACCTCTACCAACAGCAGTAACAGAGGTAAAAACAAAATAACCAAGAACCATAAGTTCAGCGTCAACCATCCTTACGTCCATATCTGTGATTTCCGATTTCGAACAGATTCTAAACGAAGCAGTTGTACTATTACTAGTTATGGTTTTAGTAGCAGGAGGAGGAGGAAGAGGAAACTGAGAATTGTTCACCCGAAGATCTGGCTATTACAAAAACAATTAGTAAATTTAAATTAGATAAGTGTACAATAATTTGTTATGAAGTCTGAATGTATGGTTATTTTATTTGATAAGTGAGCTTTTAAATGATTGTATTTATGCACATTTTTAGCTATAAAGTTAGCTGGAAATTGATAAGTTTTGTCGATTTTAGCCATTTTCGAAGACAGTTTTATCTATCAATAACAAACAATACTTAGAAACAGGAAATAAAAACAAACGCTTGATACATCAACTATTGATATGAGCTTTTCAATGACGTCACTCATTATTTTCCTTCTTTTTTTTTCTCTTGTTTAGCGTAACTCTGACTGACTGACCGACCGACCGACCGACCGACCGACCAAAAGGTGTCATATTAAGAAGTATGCTCTTATAAACAACTGAATTTCACATCTGTATAAGCAAAAATGACTTATAAGCATAAAAAACACCATGATAGCCAAAACTACTAAGGTCCAGCACACATACGTAGTAAATCTCAAACGAGAGGGATATCGATTTGTGAAAACCCAAGGTTTCTATCTTCATCAGTTTCCAAGTTATCAAGCCCAATGTTTGATGTTTTATAAGTTCTATAATATAATTCTATATATTTTATTAATCTTTATCCGTTTCCCGAAGTAGAGTAAAATTGGGTAAATTTTTGTTTATGCGGATGTAAAAGAAACTAGTGTGTATGCTGTGTTTAAGTACTGCACTTTACATCCCTAAAGCAATGATTACCAAAAATGACTTGTTTCCAAGAAAAAAAAAATACTCCAACTACCAAGAACCACCACACTTTTGAAATAATGGACAATTGATTGATGAAAACAGTATATATCTATAATCAATTTGTCTCTGTTTTATTAAACTTCAAAAAGCTTAACGGTCGGAGTTGGGTCGGGTTCTTTTTCAGTCTAAATGAATCTTCAAACATCTTACTTGATGTTGAAAACCACATGCTTTTTAAGATCACTAGCTTACGAGATATGGTGTAGTTCTACGATGAATATGTCTGAGTAGAGTGATCTCCCCTGCGTCTCAGTCGCAATTATCTGCGATTATAACAAACGGCTTCCTCTGTATCTATAAAATGGTTTCATTTGTGTTTACAAGAGCATGAATATCCCGAACATGAAGGCTTCTTGCATATTTTAAAGACGCACAAGTGGAAATAGAAAGTTTCCCCAATAAAAATCTGAAGGAACCTAAAGACGTTTGCTATGTAGAAGATGTAGTGGCTTGTAATGAAGGACTGAAAGCTTCTAAAGGATTCTTCTCCAACTACGGCTGCGGAATACGGTTAATAATCATGACGGGATAATTTCTGTTTGATAAACAAAACAAGTATATATTTTAGTACAAATGTATTCATTTGTATATATCATGATGTAATTGACTTCCAAATGCCAAATAGGAGGTTGGGTTTTGTTGTTAAAATTCGGGAAATACCAAATGGCTATAAATCTATAAAAATGTGCTAGCTTGGCGTTATGGTTAAGTTTCTGGAATGAAAATCACGTAGTTGGGGGTTCAAAATCATGTCGTTTCATCTTGTTCATTTTATATATCAATTTGACTCATCTTTACTCTCTGAGCTGAACAGACAAACAAATAGACAAGCAAAGTTGATGACACTGGTCTTTATATGTATCGATATGAAGATTCAGTGCTTGTGTACATTCGGCAATGCGCTAATACTTTTAATGCGTGTTCCACAGTTCGATCCTTGTCGTCAGAATATATATATATACAAACATCATCTCCTACCTATGTTGACGGTTTTTAATACACGAGTTGTATCAATAATAAATCATTCAATATATAAGATAGGGGTAAATGGAATTTTTAAATGTTTCTCGTTCTCTCTTTCTTTCTTCTCTTCTTTCTTTCTTTTTTCTTCATCCCCTTTTCTCTTTCTTCCTTTCTATTGATCTATCTATCTTTCCCTCTTCCTCCGTCTTTCACCCTCCCTTTCTTTCTCCCTTCCAATCTTCCTTTCTACTTTCCTTTGATTGGTCACTTGAGAACGGAATCTGTGTCTCTCTGTTTTCCCATCTCCCTCTATCCATCATTTTGAACTTTTCCCTTTTCAGTCTTAACCGGGAGTCTGGAATCGTCATTGTTGTTAGGTGGGGAAAATATAGTAGGAGTTTGATAGTATAGCCGTAGAGCAGGAACCCAATGATTTACTAAGCAGCTTAGTCTGTCACAGAGCCACGAGAGTTGGGTGAATCGAACCCATGACCAAAGGCATGATAAAGAGGCTGGTTTGCTAAACATTGAACTACGGAAAGCACTGAATGTAGATAATGACCCCGCATTATATCACGGTTCGTTATAGCGCGATTTGCAATATAGTGTGGTCCCCAAAATATTAATCTATCTTTTAAAATGGCTACATAAAGCCATAAATAGCTTTATTTACCATTTCGGTTTTCACGAATCGGTTGTAGCGAGGTTGGTTTTTTTTGACCCCCAACACCAAATACAAAATTCCTAGGTTCTATACAATATAGCTCTATATCTACTAAATGCTCTATAATCAATCATCACGCATCCTTTTATTTCCCTTCATTGCTGTTTCCATAGCTCTTAATGTGGTTCTTATTCTGAGTTTATTTTCAATTGATTTAGTGTGTATCTATGTTTTGCATCTTTACGTCATTGTTAGCATCATACAGTTCATTCTCAGTTATGGGAAACAATCCCTGGCGACCCACGTTATCACCACCTCACCTCTTCAAGAATATATTCAAAATTCTTTCGAGGATTCCGTCAAATGCGTAAACTGTATCTCCGGAGGGTGCCAGTATAAAAAGCCCTGTGCCCGACAATAGTGTGAAACGATACTTACGTTACTGTTAAGGAAGAGGTAAAATATTTTTTGGTGGTTGCTGTCCATGATCCAAAGTCTAAATGAACAACAATCCCTGTAGCATATCAAAAAGAAGTTTTGATCCATCGATCAGGCTATGTTTGGGGTCTGTTTGAATGCACTCAATGAATTCAATTTATAATTGATTATTTCTATTATTATTCGGACTATCCTCATCTTGGTTGTTTTTCATACAACGTTTCAGCCGTTGTACTCTGCGGCCTTCATCAGGTATCATCTGGTAGGTGTGGGGAAGTAAGGAACCGAACCCTGGGGGTATATAGACCGCACTCCCTCCTTAGCAGTAGTAGTATTTTCAAATTATTATTGTCTCACACTGGGATTGAACCGAGAACCATTAGATTACTTGCAATAATTCTGTCTGATTCTCTAACCACTACGCTATGTGTCCATGTATGGACAACCGGAGCCTTAAACCTCAGGTGGCAGTTTTTGATATTTGATGTTACTGTTTTCTGTCTTTCATTATTAGAAGTTACCATATGGTATCCATTTCAATGCTAGAATTACTGAAGCAGTTTTTCTTGCCTAGCATATGGGCTGACTCTTTCAATTTTCGAATCTTCCAGTGTTCTTCCCGATCAATTATTTCAACCTCGTTTCACAGAGGTAGATGGTAGAGTACAACGACCGAAACATTGTATGAAAAACAACAAAGATGAGGATAGTCCGAATAATAATAGAAATTATAATAATACCTCATCTCAAAAATTCAGAGAAACATTATAATTGGTTATTTGGTCTACGATACTTACGTTACCGTCATGTACACGTATGGCATAACTCACTAGTGCTGGGTGTGCAAAAATCCTTATAGTCTAAATCTATGCACTACCTAAATATCTACTTCACAGGGGCAACATTTCAAGACTACGAATAGGGCATTGAAATCAGGAACCTGAGTGAGGGTCATCGTACCAAAATTGTAAAAATATCAATATTTACGCAACTTGCATTTAGCTGAAGTTGAGTTCATAAATGCGGACCAGTAGCCCAACCAGGAGCAGGTCATAGAGTACAGTGCCCCACTAACTACAAATGATTGAGATTTCACCCCTAATTTAGATCAATCAGCCTCAAGGTGCCTCGTTGATACTTACGTTACCACAACATGAGAAAACTGCTGTGAGTATCGTTTCACACTCTTGTCGGGCACAGAGCTTTTTTTATTGGCGCCCTCCGGAGATACGTTTTACCTTCCATCCTAAAGCACAACCTTACGCACTCCTGATGGGCGAAAATGACGAAAACCGAAGACGCAAAACAGGAGAAAGTAGACCACTACATTTACCTAGGATAACGAATCTCCATGATACCCTCAAAAGAAGAAGAAATCAAGCGAAGAATCACACTAGGATGGCAAGCTTTTGGTAGAACAAGCTCAACCTTCAAAACCAAGAAGATCCTATTAATCCTAAAAAGAAGGGTATACAACTAATGCATCCTCCTGATAGTCATCTATGGAGCTGAAACTTGGAACCTAACCAAGAAACAAAGACAGTAACGTAAACCTATGGAATAGCTAAATTTTAATCCGATTTCAGCTTGTTGGTATACAAATTTTAGACAAGGATGTAATATACTAATGACCTCACTCGAGGCGATACTTATGTATAATTTGTTAAATGTACACGTCAGAGTATAATTAAAAGTATTTGGGCATCTCATATTTTTTTCTGATAATGTGCTAATAGCTGCATTGAACCAAATTTACAAAAAATGTAGAAATGTAATCAAATCCATTTCAAGCGATACTTATGTTACTTTGATGAGAAATGGTGTAATTGTTGGGTAATAAGAATTTCTGAGTGAACGAACAATGCAAGATATTTTTTGATGATTCAGAATGAGATATCGTGTCATTCAGTGTCATTTGCAGAATTCAAAATAACAAGCTATGGGAGTTATCAAGATCAGATACTACGCTTTTGCATTGTCAATATTTTTGCTTTGTTATCGACAGCCAGTTTTATCTTATTCATGTCATTCAGTATCTTCCTTTTCCCTTAAGAAGAACGTGATAACCATTACGTTTCACTCGTGTTATTTTGTAAAGCCAATTTACACAGTCGGGTAACACAATGAAACTCCAAGTAACGTAAGTATCTGGAGACACTGGCCTCTACCTTTGGGATCTCGATATTTCTGTCAAAATTTCGTATCATTTTAGATTTCTGTGCATTAGCAACAGTAAATCATCAACACGGTTAGTTTTTTGAGATTTTTGAGTTTTCGTCTATGGATATTTCTCATTTGCTTTCCATAACCGTGAATGAACCATGCGTTTATTGTACATTTTATGTCCTAACCTTATCGTTGAGGCGCTTTTCAATACGTCTCTATTCATACTAAATGCTTTCCAACCAAACATTAAGCGTCCTTCAATTTCAGTTCCATCATCTTTTTCTCATTTTATCATCCAGCCTAGACGTATTCCTTAACCTCTTTCAGATTTCTATCCTGTAACCATATGTTTACAAAGTAGGAGCTTAGAAAGGCCTTTGTCTAGCCGTGGACCTGAAATTGCAGATCATCATCATCATCATCATCACCACCACCATCATCATCATCATCACCACCATCACCACCATCATCATCACCATCATCATCATCATCACCACCACCATCATCACCACCACCACCACCACCACCATCATCATCATCACCACCACCATCATCATCATCACCATCATCACCACCACCACCATCATCATCATCATCAACATCACCACCACCACCATCATCATCATCATCATCATCATCAAAATTTCTATAACTGTGTACGCAAGTGCGCATGCGCTGTGATTACTCATTAACGCGCAATTTTACGAAATGGATGAGAGTGCAGAGTTGAGTTTGAAACTGTTTGGATTAGTGGTTCTTGGGAAATATGATGAAAATGAAGAAAGAATGGAGATTATAGATTTTTCTTCATAGTCTAAATGAATTATCTCCCTTGCCCTCTGCACCCTTTTTTGTATGATCTAAATTTGGATATAAAATATCTAATTTGGCATCACTGAAGACAATTAGCCGAAATACTTCAAAGCAGTTATTTCATACAAAAATTATTTGGTATTCATAAATGGGTGGGGTCCAACAACTAAGACAAAAAAGTTATTTCCTTGAATGATTTTTTGAAAATTTTTTGAGGCTTGTCATACACGGAAATAATCCTTCACGAAATTCTTATTTTTAAATTTTTTCTCTGGATACGGGGAAGATACATGCGGAAAAAACATAATGGTTTGCGTTGCAGAAGTGTACCCTACACTTTAATGTACGTCTGTTTCGTTTGATAATCAAATAAATATAAGAATAATTGAACTGAAATAAAATAAAATTGCATTATCATTACCAGGTCCGACCGACATAACCGGGTGTCAAATGAAGGAATTTTTCTCTCTTATCTTATTCGATTAAGTATTATCAATCATTTTTACTTATTTTTATGACTACCGTTCAACTTCAGGTCAATATTTTAGTTGCTCTTTTGAATTCTTATTAATCAGCTTTGATTTTCACATGGCAATCACTCTACGCAGCCCTGAAGTCCGGCCCCTTCGAAACATGCACCTTTTGAATGAGTAATACCCGAATAAATATACACTCAGATAATAACTGTTCCACTCCGTTCAGTTAATTTGTTTCTCAAAGAATCTCCATTAAGCCTATTTATAAAATCCTACGAAAACTGATCGTTCAGATACTTTGAGATTCAGATTCACGCATATTTATAGACTTGTGTGTGTGTGTGAGTGTGTTTCTGTCTGTCTGTCTGTCTGTCTGTCCATGCATATCAACGTGAGGGTGTCGTTCCGTGTGAACGCAGACAATATTAGAATGATTACAAATATCTCTTCAGAGAAAATCCTCTTTGACAGGTCGATGGACTGACGTGATTTCCGGATAAAATGGCGATTCAAGAATGTATTACGCATCCTGTTTCATTAGACAAGACTAAGGTTAGCGGATAACACACACACACACACACACACACTCACACACACACACACACACACACACACACACACACACATATATATATATATATATATATATATATATATATAGTTACTAAAATATTAGATAACGTCAATCAAAACTGTCACCAAAACTATAAACATAGGTTTCTTCAGTTTTGACGGAAGTCTATGCTAAACTGATTCCTTTATTTGTATCCGTGCTTTGGGTGACAGAAGTAACTTATTCATTGATCATCCCCTTTTAAATTTTTTCTATTGATCACTCCCAATACAGCACGCTGCCAAATGACATTGGCCAAACGCAAATACATATATGTGTGTGTGTGTGTGTGTGTGTTTATGTACATAAAAGTATGTATATGTATCTGCCACTGATTGAATGCGTGAGAAGTGTTGATGAGAATGAGAGAGAGAGAAATGAGAATGAGAGAGAGAGAGAGAGAAAGAGGGAGAGAGAGAAAGAGAGAAGGCGATTGGAAGAGAGTAAAAGAGAGAATGAGAGAGGGAGGGAGAGAAATGATGGTCTGATTTGTCAGATTTAGATTGAGCGTTGATCAGAACGAGCGGTCTGCATCTGCAGGAATCGGGATCGAGATGGCGTTGATAAGGTGTAGGTGGCGCTGTTTGAGTTTCCGGCAAACGGCCGTTTGGATTGTCAGTCGCGTAACAGGATATAGGAGAGCAAGAGACAGTGTAGGATAAATAGATAGATAGACAGATGGACAAACAGACATACAGATAGAGAGATAGATAGATAGATAGATAGATATGAACACACAGAGATCGATAGAGAGAGAGAGAGAGAGAAATGAACAAATAGATAGATACATACGAAGAAAACGTACTGTGATGGATAGATATTTCCTGAATTATATATATATATATATATATATATATATATATATATATATATATATATATATATATATATGTATATATATATATATATATATATACATATGATACTTACTGATCTCTCATCGTAAAATACGTTTTTGGGGTAACCTACGTAAGTAAGCCCTGTTTCAAAAAATAAATGATATGTAGTATAAATGATATACAATACACATAAAAACATTATATAAAATGACAAACTACACGTATGTCATAAACAATATTGTAAGAAAGAGGGGGGTGTTTGATCAATACTGCTGGGGTGCCATGTTGATATTACTGCTTTGTTTTCTAAAGTACCCGAAACTGTTACTAGGTGAACAGCCGATAATCCCAACAAGGAAAAATTCACGATAAGAAAGCATATGTGAAGTGGGGGGGGGACCTGCAGAAAAATATTTGAATTCCATTGAAAGATATTGGGAAATAAGCGACTGAAACAACACAAGAAGATTTTTGAAAAAAGTTTTTTAATATTTAGTCTTTGAAGCTGTAAAGCTTTCTACATTATATATATATATATATATATATATATATATATATATATATATATATATATATATATACACACACACACACACACATATATATATATATATATATATATATATATGTGTGTGTGTGTGTGTGTGAGTGAAAAATTTTAAATGGATCATTACAGATCGCATATTACGTTTCAGTTTTAAAAAACTGAAAATCTCTTCAAGTGAAATTATCATCATCATCAAAATTTCTATTACTGTGTGTGCAAGTAAGTGAAACAGAATCTACCATATATACATGAATATACTAAGACTGATAAATAGATATGAGCAGACTTAGATAGAAGTATATATATATATATATATATATATATATATATATATATATAAAAATAGACTAAAGTTGATGGATAGATATCGACAGACTGATAGATAGATATGTGCAGATGGATAGATATGGGTATATATATATATATATATATATATATATATATATATATATATATATATATATATATATATATATATATATATATATATATATATATATATATATATAAATCATAAATGCTTTGTATCATCATGAAACTCCATTTAAACTGATACACCCTAAATGTATCATTTTGCCCAGACTATAAAAAAATCATAGAAAATGGGTTTGCTACGGGAATCGAGCCTGCGACCGATAGGTAGCTGCTTTAACATAGAGTCGCTCTTTCCATTGAGCTGAACAGCAAAGACCCAAATAACTTCTTCTTCCCCTCAATCTCATCTTGATCATTCACAGACCATATCAGCTCTATTGTTTTCCAACTCCGATAATTATATCATTGAGAAATGGATACATAATCCCACAGTAATAATTACAAGTGCATTACATCAATTTGTAAGCTCTATATGAAATGACCTCCCATTAATACACACTCAATATATCATTTAGCCTAGACAGCATTTCTGAAATAAGATTATTTTTATGGAATCTCACATATCATTATTATTATTATTATTATTATTATTATTATTATTATTATTATTATTATTATTTCTGTCTGATTATATATCCATTTCTTTATGATGATAATAATAATGATAATAATAATTATTATCATTATTATTATTTTCATTGTTATCATTATTAGTAGTAGTATTATCATTGTTATTATTACTATCATTAATAATAATAATTATGATAATAGCAACAATCATAATAACAAAGAATATATACGTACGTTCTTGGTTTCAGCAAGAAATCATTGGTCAGTACTTGAAAAAGAGTTAAACCAAGCAGTTAAAATAGGCAGAGAAACTTCGTGTGGGATTGATCTTTCCTTCGGTTTCTTCAAATGTTCGAGCCTTGTGGGGATACTTGTTGATAATTTTATTTCCTTAACAAAAAAGAAGAGTCAATGCTGATCTATTCAATGTTGAGTGCTTTAATCAACTGACAAGTAGTTAAAAAAATGTTTCCGGGTTAATTTGTCTCTCATGTGAGATAAAACGTTAGAAGCTGTCAAAAAAAGTATTTGAAGACTGGCCACATAGGTTTCGTCAGTTTTCAAGTTGGTCTGGCTGGCTATGTATGCATCACGCATACAGGCCGAACCAATGGAATTAGATAGCTAGAAAATGTTTGAAAATTAACTCTTTATTATGCCGAGAATTGTATATTTTTTTTTTTTACCCTCCCGTACCCAATCGGGTTTTAGTGGTAGGTTGGGGATCAATTTGCAATGTATACTTTTCCTAAATTAATCCCTTGAGTCCAGCAGTAGTCACACTTTTTAACTGATCACCCCAACACATGTTGCTAAAAGAAGTTGGTGAAGTGACGGTTTCTATTGATTAAGTAACTAGACCTGTTCCCTATAAGATTCAAATATGATCTCTTACAGGACAAAAACGTGAGTCTGACGAACTTGTTCTCAAGCCACTTCTTGGTGACCATTGCAGTGTGGACAGTAGCATTGTCTCATTGGAAATATATGGAGCTGAAATATGAAACCTAACAAAAAGACTGACCTGCCAACCGAGAAGCATGCAACGTGGACGTGAGAGAATCATGCTCAACCTCACATGGAGAGATCACAAGACAGCACAGTATATCAAGGAGAAAACAGGAGTCTGAGGTACCATTGAATCTATCAAAAACATCATTGGCAATGGGCAGGCCATGCTGCAAGAATGGCAGACAACCCATGGACATTACGACCCACAACATGGATCCCCAGAGATCACGTGCGAAACCGAGGCTGACAGAATACAAGATGGAGAGATGAAGTAGACGAATTCAGAAAATACTGGCTCTGCAAAGCCCATGATAGAGAGTTGTGGCGGATCCTGGGGGTGGTCTATATCCAACGATGGACGATAAAAGACTGTTGATGATGACGTTCTGTAGAAAACAATTTTTCAATAAAGGGAAGCCAGTCTTTCTACAATATTCTACTGAATACCAAAGCATTAATTGACTCTTCACACTGAAGCAGCTCACCAGTACCAGCAGCTGAAAAGGCTCCTCGCACTATGTCTCCTATTCCTCTGGAATTGACTGGGATAGATATGCCTTCACTATTGTATTTATCACTTGATCTTTGAAAATGCTTCTCTGGAGTATCGATATGCAACTGAAATATAAATTCATCGCTCTACACAACTGTGTAGAACCACTCTGAATCAAATTTTCCATATTCTGCCAAGAACTTCATACTCTATTTGATGTTTTCTCTTTCTGGGATAGCAATGCCGTTATAAGAAATTTTCTAAGAAAAAAAAAACCTACATTAGATTATTCTGATTATTGTTATTCTCGAAAGATTTTCTTGGGTCTTTTATTCTGCTCATATCTTCTGTAGGCTTTCTTTCCAGTTCTTGAGAACCACAACTTTCTACAGTTGGTCATCCCTGCATGATGAGGGTTTAGGATTTAAAGATCTTTTTTTTTTTTGGCAATACTATCTGTTATTTCAATGTGTTGACCTAATCTATTCATTCTATTATTGATAGAGAAATAGGGATTTAATCTGCCTCCAGGGACTTGTAAATTTGAGAACAGGTATAGTTGGCCTGGTGTAGACCAGCTATGCAGTTTCTGACAGCAACTTCCGCATGATATTTTATTTCCTGCTTTATTAATTCTCGTTTCATTTATGAATTCCAAAAGCTTAATATTTTGCCATTTTCAGCGTGGTCCATTTTTCTTGCCCAAAAGTGTATACCGTATTTCGCCTTGTATAGTTTATATATTATACCAGGAAACAATCGTTATACAATTTCGAGAAGAACAATAATCAGAAGCATCGACCAAGTTTATATTGAAACAGAATAAAATGCAAACAAAGATAAACAAAAAGGGGGACAGAATTCCAAATAAACAAGGCTAAAATATTTGAAATATCCGAGAAAGAACATCAGATAACGCCATCGACTTGCAATATCGGTGCTTGGTCCCTGCAACAACGAAAGACATCATATAATTTGAAAAAGGAAAAAAAAAAATAAAAAATAAAAACGATCTGATGACGCTTCTAAAGCGAAAAGCGTTATCGGAAATGTATTTTTCTCCGAAATTGTCAAATCATGAAATTGAATATTCGTATACATAATTTCATACACGGAGGAATGTTATTTCATTCGAAATTGAATCTCGATCTGGGTAGGGAGTATAACCCATGGGAACGGGTTGTGCTCTGAGGAATATAGGGTCGATAGATTGATCGATATGTAACGAAAGAGAAAACGATTTATAAACATAAATACTGACCAATATGAAAATACAGGATCAGATCGCTTTATTGCTACGCATAGACTGGATCAGATAGAAAGATACAAATGCCACGAGGTTATCGCAGATTCTGCACAAACGTATCAGATGCACAATCGATGGGAAGATTATACGGTAATACTCCAAAAGATCAGGCACAACAAGGATTGGATGAATGGTCTTTGATTTTGAAAAAGGTCATTAACATTCCAACGTTCTTTCAGACAATCAATTATCTTCGATAGTTTTGGCCGATTCGTTCGAAGACCTTCATCAAGTGTAATATGCAATATCCGTAAGGAAAGAGGGTCTTTCGTTGGTGGAGCAAAACAACCCCACAAAAAAGATTGAACCTTAGCCGCTTAATTAATGTTATAAATTATGGAACAAGCTCTACTACACGAGTCGATCTAATAGGATAACTTTTCTACAAAGGTTGGAATTAATGTTTAAAAATTCTGTTTGATACCGTTTTTTGTGGTACAGATATAAAAAAGCTGAGAGCATTTGCATGTCTTCAAAATCAGCATATATAAGTCCAGGCTTTTCGACAGGGCTCGAACTCTGAACACATTTCATCACATTAACCCCGTCAGCAAGTAGAAAGTTTTTGTAATATTCGTCCACATGCGCAAGCAGGGTGACTGTTTTAGAATAATGTTGAGCAAGTGAATCTTGCAAATCTTTTTAAAGACTAGCATATACCCGTAAAAAATGATGGGGTTATTAATGTATGGATACACACCAAGGAGTCTACTGCTACTTAATTAGATAATCTATTTACAATATTTCAAGTATCCTAATTCTGAGATTCTCTCAACAAGTCTCAACTCAACTAAAATTGTTTTAATGTGAGATCAGGCAAAAAAGTCTCAGAGAGACAGGGACAGAGACAGAGACAGGCAGACAGACAGAGAGAGACAGACAGATAGACAGAGAGACGGGTATAGAAAGTGGGATAGAGAGAAAGTGTGGCAGAGAGAGAGAGAGAGATAGAGAATCAGCAAAGTAGCCATTTAACAGACAGACAGACAGATACAGAGAGAGAGAGAGAGAGAGAGAGAGAGAGGTAGAGAGGGGGAAGATTGAGAGTGAAATAGAGAGAATCAACAAAAGTGGTTTATTAACAGACAGAGAGAGAGACAGAGACAGATACAGAGACAAAGAGAGAGACAGAGAGAGAGAAACAGACAAATAGATAGAGAGACAGAGAGACGGATACAGAAAGTGAGGTAGAGAGAAAGAGAGGTAAAAAAAGAGATAGACGGACAGAGAAGGTGTAGAGGAGTTGGTTTATTTGTCAAATTAACAAACGAAGTTCGCGTGGGAGTGTTGGAATTGAATGAAGACAAATAATTCTGTCCCTCGAAGCGGGAATTTCCACGGTGGAGTCATCAAAGATTTTTTCACTAATGGGTATCTGTCTGTGTCGTTATCGGCGAAATAGTGGGTGGTAGACTTCCGACAGATGGCCTGACAGACAGACAACTTCAGTTATGTCCCACTATGAGATCATGATCTCTGATGCGTGAGAGAGAGAGAGAGAGAGAGAGGAAGGGTGGAAAGACACAGAGGCAGAGAGAGAGCGAGAGAGGGAGAAAACATGTGAGAAAATGGACGATTAAGGCGTTAACTGCGGATGACGAAATTTGTGGTTTTAAGGCTAACAAGAATCCTTTTGCGATTGATAGCTATTCAGTTTTATCTGTGAGTTGGGGCTTTTATCTTGCAATGGATGATTTGATTATCTTGGGAATTTCTGTCATTGCATTTCTACGACCAACTCAATGAAATTTCTGTTTTATTTTTGATTGATGGCGGCCCAGTTCTAGCTATGGATAACTTGCAATGGGTTATCTTGAAATGGACAAGGGCTTTTATCTTGCAATGGATAATTATCACATTTCCACTTTCCATAGTTAATTTGTAAATGCAAATCAAATTGTCTTCAACGGTAATTCGTAGTAAGCGTTTGAAATGGACTCATCCTTGGCTAAGAGAATAGGATCCTAAGCAGAATTTGATCTGGCGGCTCCTGTTGCTCTTAGGGGTTCTGATAGCCACAGGCCCTAAGCAGCTGTTTAGTTAATTTACGACCCGAACTGTTAAAATCTCAAGAAAATTGGGAAACCCTGAGGAAACATGATTGTTCTCAGCGAATGAAAGTCGTCTAAACTTAACCTTAGTCCTAAACCCTAACCCTAATACTAAGCACCAAAGCAACGACACGCAGTAAATATTATCATCACACCCATGAAACAACTCGTCCCATGAGAGAAAAGAAGATACATAAGTAACGTGATGACAAGATTGAAGAGATATTTGTAATCTTGGACCGACACTCGACCAGCATTGAAACGCGCATGTCACTCAAAAATAACCTAAAGAATGTTCGCCAAAAGCCTGACGAAATATTCTGAGGGTCTCGCTCACAAACAACGTCACAAGGACTCTAGGAAGACAGACTCAGTAGGCAGGGTAATAATGAGATTCAGCTGGGCGTGTATTTCTGTACAATAGAACATCATGCAAAGTCTGAAAGCTCTCCGATACCACCTTGTATGTGTGTATGTGAGTGTGTGAGTGCGTGAAAAGAATATTTCTGAGCCATGACGAAGCGCATTTATACTAATTAAACTGTTGGAACCTTTCCCGGTTTTCAGACAATTCCTGAAGTGATCTTACTGTTAAGGAATGGTTTCCAAACAGCAGGACAAACGTCATTTGACTCAGAGAAATCTACTTGAACGACTTTATACGTGGATGAGATAAGAATCGATAATTACATCTCTGTTATGGTATCTATCTGATAATTTCCACCTATCATTGTCTCTGTTAGCTTCTATCTATCTATGCATCTATCTACCTAAGTAAGTTTCTATCTATCTACCCATGTCTTCATATCTACCAATCTAGACCTGTTCTATCTATTTATCTATCTATCTATCTATCTATCAGTCTGTCTGTCTGTCTGTCTGTCTGTATCTATCTATCTATCTATCTATCTATCAGTCTCTCTCTCTCTATCTATCTATCTATCAATCTATCTGTCTCGATCTACTGATATCTACCTTTCTATTTATTCATCTTATGGTCTGTTCATATCTACCTATCCATCCATCTATCTATCTATCCATCTATCTATCTATCTATCTATCTATCTATCTATCTATCTATTTATCTATCAAAATCAGTTCATATCTATCTATCTGTCCATTCATATCTACCTATCTATCTCAGTTTGTTCGTAACTATCTATCTATATGTCTATATATGTCTGTTCATATCTATCTATCTATCTATCTATCTATCTCATTTTTCATATCTATCTTTCTCACACTCCCCTTATCTATCTATCTATCTATCAAAGTCAGTTCATATCTATCTAACTATCTGTCCATTCATATCTATCTATCTATCTATCTCAGCTTGTTCATAAATATCCATCTATATGTCTGTTTCTGTCTCTTCAGGTTTATCTATCTATGTATCTATCTATCTATCTATCTCATTTTTCATATCTATCTTTCTCACACTCCCCTTATCTATCTATCTATCTATCTATCAAAGTCAGTTCATATCTATCTAACTATCTGTCCATTCATATCTACCAATCTATCTCAGTTCGTTCATAACTATCTATCTATATGTCTATTTCTGTCTATTCATATCTATCTATCTATCTATCTATCTATCTATCTATCGTGTTATTCTCTGTCCACTGGACCGCAGCCCAAATCACATTTGATTCCCACTGTTAACCAGTTTATGAATCCATTTGTTTTAGAAATAAGAAACACAGTCTGCGTGGAGCCAATCTCGAATTATTCCCTTCGGTAGAGCAGAAAGCGTGCCAGATACTATACTTGAACCTCCTTGAAAAAGGGCCCCATCATAGGTCCAGGGTGTGCAGAGGATGCAGGTATAGGACCACACCCAGCTTTCGGTAATGGGTTTGAATAAATCCTGGAAGTCTCTTGTAGGGATAAATAGACAGATACGTTGGGGCATATATATATATATATATATATATATATATATATATATATATATATATAGAGAGAGAGAGAGAGAGAGAGAGAGAGAGAGAGAGAAAGAGGAGAGAAATAGTGGAGTGAACGAGAAAGACAGATATGTTAGAACTGAATACGAAAAATGCACACACACACACACACACCCACATATATATATATATATATATATATATATATATATATATATATATATAGAGAGAGAGAGAGAGAGAGAGAGAGAGAGAGAGAGAGAGAGAGAGAAATCCAATAGTCCTTTATCAAAGAAGTGATTGAATAAATTATTCAAGGGGTTTCATTTCATTTCTGATATCGGTTTTCACACTAAGAACACCGCTTCAAGGAAATCATTGACAGGCAGGATCCTTATAAGTGGGGCCCCTAATTCATTTTGCACCATTGCTGAGCACAGATGTCTTTTGTTGAATTGTTGGGGTCCAATGAGACGGACAATGTTATAACCAAAACCACAATAATCACAGCTGCCCACTTGACTATTTTGGAGATAGATCTAAGCTTAGCTCTAAAATAGTCAAAACAGCAACCCTGACTACCATGGATTGGTTATGACGTGGTTGGTTTTCTTGAATCCCAACACCTAGATTATAACGAGGGACATCTGGCATTTGGCAATTGAGTTAGATTAATATTTTTGGGTCCATCATTCACCTGCATTATATCACGAACCGCAATATAGGGAAGCGCATTATAACGCAGGGGAGGCCTCTATCGAGAATGGAACCGCCTTCATCATTTAAAGGATAATCATCACTTCAGCCTTCCAGGTGATCTGCCAGCTTTTTTTTTCGTTTCTGAGAGCCACGTTGTCGAACCATTCTGGTTTTTTTCAGATGATTTTTGATCGTGAAGGATTCCTTTTTGGGGTCATGATGTCCAGCGGTTGTCTGATATCCTTGCAACATGTCCTGCCCTTTGTAATTCAGGAATGCTAATGACTTTTCATCATCATCATCATCATCATCATCATCATCATCATCATCATCATCAGTCTTTCAACGTCCGTCGTTGGACGTAGACCTTCCGCAGGATTCGCCACACTTCTCTGTCATGGCCGTCGCCGAGCCAGTACTTTCTGAATTTGTCAAGCTCGTAACTCCATCTAAAATTCTGCAGGCCTCGGTTCCGCATGTGATCACGGCGGATCCATGCCACTCGTGCAACATGGCCCAGCCCACTGCCATTTGAGCTTTTTACTGGATTCTATAATGTCCCTGACTCTTGTCTTTTCCCGGATGTACAGTGCTGTATTGTGGTCTCTCCATGTGAGGCCCAACATAATTCTTTCATAAGAACGTTACATAGTTCTCGATTTGCTGATCTATCTCTAGATTAGGTTCCATGTTTCAGCTCTATAAGTGACTATTGGGAGGATGCATTGGTTATACACCCTTCTTCTTAGGATTAATGGGATCATCTTATTTTTGAAGGTTGATCTTGCTCTGTCAAAGGGGTGCCATAGGATACCAATAACACCTATTTACTATCTAATATATTGTGATGTCTTCATCTGATCTAAAACTGATCTCCATGTGATGTTTGGATGATTTTTCGGTACTCTATTTATTTACTCACGACCGAAAGGAATCCGCTCTGAGTAAAGTTGTGATAAAGAAAGCAAAAATAAAGATTAGATATGATATTAAGTTGAAGCGTGAGGAGTTGTACCAAAAAACAAGCCTGGATTCTCCCATTCCGACTGAAGATGGACACTGAGACTTTTGAATTGTATTCATAATAAATACATTCGTAAATATATAAGACTCTTCACTTTCTGTTCAGTCCGAAACAGAGCCACCTGCCGATAGTGATTTCAAATCACGGTCGAAGAATGTGAATTTTATATATCAGTTTGGTTTAATGTGACGTCATAGACAAACAATAACCAGTTCTATCATCACCATTAGCCAATAGCTTAGCTTATAGCGGCCGTCGTTAGACATAGAACTTCAACAGGATCTACCGGAGATATCTGTCATGGGCGTTGCCGAACTAATTCTTGTCTAGTTCATCACACCATCATATATTTTGCCGGCCACAGTTTTGCATATGATCTCTCAGGATCCATATAGTGAGTCATGATGTCTAGCGGTTGTCTGGCATTCTTTCAACATGATCAGCCAATTGCTTTATGAGTTTTATAATGGATTCTATGATAAATCGGACTCCTGTGTTTTTCTCTAATATACACATGCGATGTTGACCATGATTCTCTCCAGGGCACGTCGCTTGATTTTCAGTTTTTGGAACAATCTTTTGGTAAGGTCCCATGTTTCAGTCCTATAAGTGACTACAGGGAGGATGCATCGGTTTTCTTTCCTTCTTTTCAGAATTCTTCCTCTTTCCATCACCAGTTAACTCCCCTGAATTAGATGAAAATTAAGTTCTCGTTCTTGTTCTGTCTTGTGATCTTTCGATGCGATCTTTTGCCTGATTCTTTCCTGTCCACGCTGCACAATTCTTCAAATTTGTGAATATTTGAAACAATTCCCAGACATCAGATTTGCTGAAAAGGTTGCAGTAACGAGACTAGATTCCGTCATTCGTCCAGTAATGAAGTCGGCTTCAATTTGATATTATCATTTTTTTTATTATTATAGTCGTCGTTAACATTCTGTTTTCTTGTCGTTTCCTTCATTGAGCCATTGTGGGAAATAATTTTCTGGCCAAACGGGCGTCGCCCTAATACACCCAAATCATAAATGCAAATGAAAACCAAGAGTAGCATTCTTGGATAATCTGCGATCATCAGTTTGTTTAAATGCGACAATCCATTTACATAGACTAGGGCAGTGCCCAATCTAAAGGTGCATGTTTCAAAGGGGGTGGATGTTATGGTGTTTGGAGCAGTATGCCATAATTATGATGTAAGACAATTTTCAGTTCCGTCGTGCAAAACTACGGCTTCGAATTATTCCAGCTACTTCTCATCGGCGTTGTAAATTTGGGTATTTTACATAGAAATTTAGATGAAGACCTATGATCCTTAATATTTCTTATTGATTTGTATTAGGTTTCTCGAGGACCGCTGATTCGAAAAACTTCAATGTTGACACTGCATTGCCTGATGTGCTGACGAATATATCTGGCAAATAGTCAACTTCATACAAGGGTCAGGTGTCGAGTAATCGCGTTGCACACGCACACATACATTTTTGTAGCCGGTAGAAATATAAGAGAGTGAAAAGCAACGGTGTGTGATTTGAAAACAAGAGCAAAGATCAAAAGTAGAAAAAGGAAAGGATCAAATAAAATAAATGAAATTATATATTGTGTTATAGAATATAGAAACCTATCTGAAATGATCCCCATTGTTACACGGTTAATAATAAATTTAATAGAATAAACAATACGGGGACAGCTTCAGGGATCGAACCTACCACCGCTAGGTAGTGGCTTCAACGTAGCGACGCGCTGACCATTGTGCTAAACAGCCGGCTGATTACGTTTTTCGTCACTTTCAATGCAACTGTATGTATTTAAAAATGGAAATATTTAGTCCGACAGAATTAATTATATGAATATCATATTCACGAGGACATGTATCTGGTGAATGTGAAAATTTCGCGCCGCTCGCATTCTTCAGCAACTGGCTGTCTGATGTTTCCTTTGAATTCTGAGAATAACCAACCTATTCACCTTTGAATAACGCACGCTACAATCATTCAACCAGGTTTTAAGGTTTCCTGAAGACGGATATAATTTGTTATGTTTGTTGCGCGGATATGAGTTGATCCGACAAAATGTTGCTGATTTGACTGTTGGAAAGCGAATGGAGATTTAAGATAAAAAAAAACATCTGTTACATCACGAAAATTCTTATTATCACGTGGGCATGTGCCTGGTGCATTTCGATGGTTGTCTATCACCCTTTTCAAAGAACCTGCAACGGTTGCAGAGAAACATGTAAACAGCATACAATTTTCTACCAACTCACTCACACGAGCGCACACGCAGATATTAATCCCAGTTTTCAAATCTTCACTGTGTTTGTAATTTACTGTTACCCACGTTACCCCCGTTTGTTGTGAACTGTGGTTGCATTTATTTCATTATTGGAAGATATGTTTTTGAGTTGTAATTTATATATGTATTGTTGTATTGTTGTGCATAGGAAGTTTAAAATCTTGACGTCAATTTCATTTAAGATTTTGTCTATTTGGAATTGTTTGGGTTTGATTGGTCTTTTTTATATTGTGAGCTCTTTCGAGGATTATTGTGTTTTCCGCAAATATTCAGCGGATATCGGAAGATACGTAATGATGTTTTTGTTTTATTGAAGAATAGAGCCAGCGTCTGATAAGTGGTGTGTTAATCTTTTTGACATTGTTGTGGTTGTATATCCAATATATGAAGTTAGTAAGCTTATCAGAAGAAATGTCGATACTGTTTAATGAAACATGTGTAAAAAAAAGAATTCCTGCCTAAATACACTATATATATATATATATATATATATATATATATATATATATATATATATATATATATATATATATATATATATATATATATATATATATACTGAAGCTAAGATTTTGATCCTGCCTCATGATACTGGATAGGATAATGGATAGTCTATAGCTACATTGAAGAGTTGTGATACAACGAAACAGCTGTCTGTGGATGACACAATGATATATATATATATATATATATATATATATATATATATAGAGAGAGAGAGAGAGAGAGAGA
>OY735224.1:1938836-1963836 GCA_963457665.1 Thysanoteuthis rhombus | reverse complement strand
AGATCCTATTAATTTTAAAAAGAAGTGAATGCAATTAATGAATCTTCCCGATAGTAACCTAAGGAGCTAAAACATGGAACCTAACCTGATCTGCTGACTGAGAAGCATGCAACGAGCATATGAGAGAATCATACTCAACCTCACATGGAGAGATCACAAGAAAAGCACAGTGTATCAGGGAAAAAACAAGAGTCCAAGACATCAAAGAATCCATTCGAAAACTCAAACAGCAATGGGCTGGCTATGTTGCAAGAATGACAGACAACCAATGGACATCACAACTCACAACATGGATTTCCCAGAGACCACATGCGCAATCGAGGCCGATAGAATACGAACTACACAAATTCAGAAAGTACTTTTTTATGTATAGAATGCCTTTGGTGAAACAAATTATACACTCTTCTCACAAAATACCCAATTATTTGGCTAAGCAGCTCAATTATCAGGAGAAAACCAGAGGTGATGAGTTTAGGCTCCACATGACTGCAGTACTTCGATTCAAAGCCTTGAAATTATATCGCAAGGACAAATCAATTCCACGTTGATTTATGTCAACGAACGCTATTCAGTTTTTAATTATCTGTATATCGTTTGACACGAATTCAGAAAGTACTGGCTCTGCAACGCCCACGATAGAGAAGTGTGACGGATCCTGAGGAAGGTCTATATCCTACGACGGACGATGAAAGAATGATGATGATGATGATGATGATGATGATGATGATGATGATGATGATGATGATGAACCGGTTAGACGAAGGGTTTTATAGATTTCAATTTTTTTCTATTTCCCTGCGCTCAAAGGATTTTTTTTTTAGTAAATGAAGTATTGTAAATTATTATTTACATTTTATTTCATTTTTAACTTCCTGTTTACCTTCATCTTATTTCTATTGCTTTTTTTCGCGAGTTCACTGAGATCAGATAATTTTTAAGAAAAAACAAGAAAGAAATCAAAACAAACATAAATAGGAGCCAAAAAAAAGATAAAAAGATTTTCTACAACCACTGAATTAGAGATTGATCAAATTTATAATTTTCGTTAATTAACTGTATGTATATATATATATATTACTAGCTTCTACTCTTTAACGATCCTAAAAACACGTATTGCATTGATCAAATATATTCTATGAACGTTTGATTTTGGTTATAATCAGAAGAAAGTAGTATAATTCAATCGTAAGAGAAGAAAACAAATACTTTTGTGTTTTGAGGATTTCAGATCAGATAAAGGCTTGCCTACGTTTTTGACTATGAATATCAAATCTGCCATAAGTGACGGATCTTTCAAATTAAAAAAATGTCCGGTATCCTTATCTATTTATTTGTATATTTACAATTGAGAATTGATACACATTTGCCTATTGTTTATGCTACAATATTTTATAGATTTGGGGGACCAAAAGGGTCGTTGGTGGTGTCAGCAAAATTATTCGCAGATTTTTATATTTGCGGCCCTTACCCTGACCCAACTAATATCGAATATGTATGTATATTTAGAGAGAGAGTGGGGGAAAGAAGGTGAGAGTGGGGGAAAGAGGGAGAGAGTGGGGAAAGCGAGAGAGAGAGAGAAATGAAGAGAAAAATAGAAAGAGAGAGAAGAAAGACAAAGAAGTTTAGGAGAAGAAAAAGATTCCTACAGAGGCTATGAAAGAGATATTCATTCTCTCTCTCTCTCTCTCTCCCTCTCTCTCTCTCTCTCTCTCTTACATCTTAGTTTTCTCACAACCTCCAATGACTTAATCTCACTTACTATCATCATTTTTTTGGGGGGGAGGGGGTCTACGAACACTTTTTAAAAATCCAATATAAACAAATGGTAATTACTTCGTGGCTTTACACCATTTCGGCAAACGAAACTCCTTCATAGGAACGCTTTCCGCTCAGATAGTGGGGAAATCTATATTGTAAGGAAGAATCACAGGGCCACTAATGCTGATTTATTCATGACGTCCTTTGTAAGCCTGTTATTAAATTGTTTCATGTAGAAACCCGAGTAACCTGAAAGGATTTTTTCAAAACTGTTTTTTATCCGACTAGGATGGCATCTTTGGCGAGGGGAACATTTATCAAATCTTCTAATATTATCAGCTTGTATATCTTCGTATGTATTATCTTTTTTTTTTTCTCCCTTTTTATTTTTGAAAATTCAAATAATGCACTGGATGATCGGGGCCCAGGTTAAGTGCAAAAATCAGAAAAGGTCGGGCGAATAAGAATTCTTTCGTGAGGTTGAGTGTCGCTGTATTGAAAGCGAGAAGTTGTGGAAAATGATTGAGAGGTTTATCAATTTGGATATGCATTAAGAAATGGATATATTTGGTCCAACGGAGTGAATTATAAATTTCGTTGTATTATATAGACTCAACTTTGGAGTTATCTCCCTTCTTTACATGGTTATTGTATCACTCGGACTAGACAACGTAAATAGAATGAACAATTAAAGAAAATGGAACTGCTACAGGAATCAAATTGCTTATTATATATATATATATATATATATATATATATATATATATATATATATATATATATATATGAATTATAAATTGCGTTATATTATATAAAAACTTTTTTAAAAATTATCTCCCGTTATTACACGGTTAATATATCACTCATTTTAGACAACGTAAATAAAATAAGCAATAATAGTGAACGGGGCTGCTGCAGAAATCGAACCTGCCACCGGGAGTGTAGCAGCTTCATTTCAAATGAGTTTCTGTATAATATAACGCAATTCATGATTAAATCTGAATATGTTATCAATATTTTTTTAATCTATTATTTACCTCCATCATAATATTTCTGTTGCGTTTTATTGCAATTCTACTCGCATTGGATTTCCTTCGGCCATGAGTTAATTAGCAGTACAGATTGGAACAAAGAACAAGTCCCCAATGAGGCTCGAAACTTAGCCAACCCCTGCTCCGGTATAGTGGGATGTGAATTTCCCTTATTTATTTATTTTCTTATTTTCAAATAGTTATAATCGGGCAGACACATTTAGCGTTCCCACCTCAATATGAGTAAGTTCAGTTTTTACACGAATCGACTCTATTTTTGTAAAAAAACTCCAGTAAAACTCGACCAATTTCGATGAGATATACGTCGTCTTGTAGAGACCTTCATTGCCAGTAACATCTCTAATTACGTTGACTCACGAAAATTGCTCTGAAAAACACTAAACATGAATTTGTAGGAATGTTCACTTCAAATTTGATATGCATGCCTGACGCGTATAAGTGAATTACACCAAACTTTCCATATACATTCAAATTGACGGCGAACGATTCCTTCCTAGAAAAACATATATAAAAAAAGAAGTGACTTGACATAGAGTTTAGAGGCAGTTCGAAGTGGCTTTTTAACGTGTCGATAAAAAAAAAGTGTTTTAACGGCGTCGCCATGAATACTTTTCATGCCGGAGCCTCGAGTCAGAACAAGATGGCCTCCTGTCTCGATCGACGATGAAACGACGCTGAAGTGACCTCTCTACGGGAAAAAGTTTGGGTGAAGCGTATGGATAACCTTGGATCCCAAATCGACTGAACTCCTTCCTGCCTGGAAGACCGATACGTTTAGCAAAAGCTTAGCCGGGGGAACTGCGGAAAGATTCCCTACTTTTGGAATCAGAGTTGGTCTTTTCCTCGACTGATTATTCTTAAGGCTTGAAAGACTAAACAATCTTGCTATTATACTCATAGCAGGGGATGAGATATAAAGATGTTTTCATACCTTTAGCGGACGTTAACAGCCCCGTTTGAACTCGGGTTGCCGCTTCCATTGTCTGCACAGTTAATAGTTACACCACTAACACCATAATATCAGAATATACCCCTACGGTAAGAGGCAAAAAGACGACTGTAGATTTTAAAGCTATTCGAGGGAGTTGTCTTTGGGTTCGAGAAGAGCCATTAACATTTAAATATCATTTTTAGGACGATTCGATTCCATCTTGTGTTATCAACATGATATTTCGGCCGATCCATTCTACGGCTTTCTTCAGGTGTACTATACGAATGTAATTACGACAAACTGAATATTTTTCCAAAAGCTGCAATGGTTATAAGGTGGGAGACAATCTTTTTAAAAAGAATTCGTTTCCTCATTAGGCCAGGATTTTCACCCCTTGTACCTGTTGAGTAAAGAAAACCAAATCGAGTTGAATTCGACTCTTGGCCTAACATGGAAAGAAATACACTTGGATCCCTTGTTATAAGCTTGTCTGCTATTGGAAAAAATATTCTGTTAACCATCATCACGTTCGGATAGAACACTTGAAGAGGCCGTAGAACGGATCGGCTGAGATGACGTTTTACCAATGCAAACAACAAGAGGTCCAATTATCTGAAAAGAACTTTGAATATTACGTAGTTTAATGCACTTCTCTCTTGGTGGCATCCGGTGCGTGTGTAGAGGGGAGGAAGCACACACAACAACCACCGCGTAAAACGCAATGAGCGAACCAACTGAGTTATGTTGAGGCATGAAATCGCTTTTCCGCGTTCCTTGATATCTTGACAAAAATTTCTAATCACTGTCATGCCTCGATAGTTGATAGGGAGAAGTGAATGAACACCTGCTCAAAATACTCTCCAATAACTGTCTCAATTCTCCAGGTAGTAGCTGTTAGCAATGTTCCCTGTAGTTTTTGAGACAAGTGCGTGCAACAATCTTACGTGGAGCAAATTTTTTTCCTGAGCTCACTTTTGAATTCAACGTAGGGAATCAATTTTTATAAAAACTTTGTAAACTATCTACAGACTTTGAAATTTTTTGTGCGCATTTAATTTCTTTCGTGCACTGGTTACAAAACATGTGTGTGTGTGTGTGTGTGTGTGTGCACCCTCCATACACAGGGGGAATTGTGGCTATAAGATTACTTGACCCCTCCTCTCTAGATTGGTTTAAGGAGGAAGGTGCTGAAGTGACCCCTGGAAATATTCAAGGCATCCGACTTCAACACAAAACCGTTAATCATTCAGTGAATTTGGTGAACCAATCGGACCGGGAGCATTACGCACATACGTGCATGCGTGCATGCGTGCGTGCACACGTGTGAATGAGTGTGCATGTGCGTAAAATCAAAATTCAGTTTTCATCTCCTGTTTCACACCGAAAGCCGAATGAAATATATAATACCCAGCGGAACAGAGACGATTTGCATAATCATTACAGTTTCATTACAGTTCCATTTGACGGCCTCCGTTACACTTGTCAACTGATCGCTGTCGTCGTCCTAATTATTCCAGACATAATCCCAGGAAAGACGGCACCAGAAGTGAAGGAAATGATTCTAATAGTGACAGCTGACAGTGGTGGCAGCACTAGTACAGGTCTCCTCCCGTTAAAGCGCGGTCCGTTGTTGCGCGGTTTGTTTTAACGCGGTTCACATTAAAACATAGGTGGATGGTGGACCCCAAAATAAATATCTAGCTCCAAAAATACCTAGATCTAGCCCCAAAATACCGAAATCCAGCCCCAAAATACCTAGATCTAGCTCAAAATACCTAGATCTAGCCCCAGAAATAACTAATCCAACTGAAAAAATGGCTAATTCAGCTGAAATAATTAGATATAGCTGCAAAATAGCTAGATATAGCTCTAGAGTAGCTAGTTTTATTGTAGCTTGGTCATAACTCGATTAGCTTTCTTCGACCCCCGCATCGACGTTTTAATGGGGACCACTGTATTAGAATTATGATTCTTGAAATCATCATCTAAACACTCCTCATCATCATCTTCAAACATCATAAGCCCGTTGCCAGACAATGGTCATTCTAGGTTCTTTCCATACCGACTATGAATGTGCTAACCTTTCCCATGTCTCACTGTCAAACCATTTCATCTCATTTCTCCATCTCCTGGTCTTCTCCCACTACGTTTGTTATTACGTGGGTAACATTCAATAAATCTGGGCCTTGAGGAGTGGGGTCAGTTTACAAAGTATGTTCACACAGAATTGGTCCCTAAGTTTGTGTCCGGTGGCGTTCACAAATTTTTTTACTCAGATTTTTTAGTGAACAATGAAAAGGCCAGGGAAGTAATTTATTCATTGAAAACCCTTTTCCAATTTTTCAATCGATCACCCCTAACACGGCCTGCTACCAAAAGATTTTGGTCGTTTGATGGTCTTTTTTTTTTCTTTTTTTTTTCTTTTCTAAATAGGTGTATGCTTAGTAGTAAGTTGAAAAAAAAACTTATTTGGTACCCGGGTCCTGGGAACGATGTACCCCGTCTAATAGGCTCTGGTCTGGATAATTTCGATTCTTTCCAAGATTTCAGATCATTCAAAACTTCTTGAAAGGTTCTTAGGAACTCTTCCAAGTGCCCCAGTGATGACTGTCACTTTCATGTTCCACAATGTTTCTATTCTCTAGTAAGTTTTATTCTTAATTAGTCACTTTCTTACAGTATTACCGTGGGGCCTATTGAGGTAGCAATACCCAATATCATGTTATCAGCACAGAGACATGCAAGAAACTTGCCACCACAGTCAATAATTGAACAATCATTACGTTAACAGAGTCAGATTGAATTCTTTTCGTGACATCACTGGCATTTCCCACTGCTAAACGTCTAAAATTAGAAAAAAAAATCTGGAAACATCTTGATTCTCCAGAATCTAGATGTTATTAATAAACTATACACGTCAGAATGAAGCCTCAAAAAGGTCAAAAAGGTCAAAAAGTTTTCTGCCCTAAAAATCCCAGAAGCCCTTTTTAGAGAAGGTCTTGCAGAGTGATGCCAATCTTCAAGTCTGTGGACAAAACGGTATGACCAGGAGCGCTGGAACACTCAAACATATAAACAAACCAACAAACACACACAAATATAAAAAAGAAGATAGGACCCTTTGCCACCTTTGATGGCCACGGTTGTTCGATGAACTTTATTTGAGCATTCACTGTACAAAATGTTTTGACTCTCCTTTAATTTGAAGAGTAACAGTGACATGGAATCAATAAGTTCTGAAATTGCATTTTTAACTATTTCAGTCTTTATTTAGCGTAAGAGATCCAGTATATCTGAACGTGATACTGACTTATTAGACTAATTCCAGTATTTTTCAGCTCCCACCCCCAAGTTAATGTTTGGCCCAGAAATTAGATTGATTGTTCTGTTCTTGTCTTTCCGAGTATTTTTCCCCACCCTCATCTCATAGTTTAAACCTGACTTGCCACCAACCAATTCTTGTAAATGTTTCTCTATCCAGAGTAGTTTTCCAATATCCATGCTTTTTTTTTCGTATTCAATCGCAAACGAAGATTTATGAATGTATGTATGTATCACACGCACGGACCTGACCAATGGATCTAGAGGGCTGAAAAATTAAAATATTTGCTTTATCATTTACTCATTATCTCTCTCAACAAGCATTATTAGTGTGGGTTCAATTTGCAATGAAAACTTATGCTGGATTCGTCTCTGGTTTGTATCCAATAGCGTAAGCACTTGTCTTTTTTTGTGGAAATTTCAGATTTTTCTCGTGTCCAACAAAAGGTGAGTGGAGGAACTTATTCTTTGATCGCCCATTATGCAAATTTTTAATTGCTCACCCTCAAGACAGTAGGCTTCTAAAAGATGTTGGTCACATGGCAGTTTCTATTGGGTGACCAACCAGACTTGTTAAGAATGAAAATTAAGTTTTGAAAAAAAGATAGACTTAGTTTCAGGTTTGTTATTTGCTGCAGAGTTAGTTCGAAGCAATTTTGTTCGATCTATTTTAATAGATAAAGAATTATAAATCTTGAATTTTGCTACGATTCATGTTCATCTTAATTGTCGTGGCTTTTTAATCACAATGGAATTCAGGCTCGGTGCTTTTTATCAAGGATTAGATGAATTAACAGTGCGGATCGGAATAAAGAATAATTTTCTGGTAGAAATCGAACCAACGACTCTTTAATTAACTAAATGATAAAGATAAAATTATATATAACTAAACTGCCAGTCAATAACAATCATGGTTTGATATGGAGTGAAGCTTGCCACTAAGTTCCAGTAGTTTGGTGGTAAGAACAGTCGGGCGTTAAGAGTGCCATCCTCTGGTATAGAAGATCATGAGTTTGGTTCTCGCCTGGAAATTATTCTTCATTTCGATCCGTGCAGTTAATTCATTTACTCACTGTCGAAGAGAAACTAGTCTGAGTTCAGTTGCGATAAAAAGCAAAAACAATTAAGATGAAGATAAATAGTCGTAAAAATAATTTAATAATTATTCCAAATCCAGTTCAGCTCTGTTTCCTATATTAGTTTAACGTATTGTGGTGCGAAGTCCAAGAGGTGAACGGAGGTGGCTAATTGATTGAGAAGATTGGCGCTATAATTTCAAATCGAAAGGTCCGTCCTGCCCCCCAAAATCGGCATTTTAATCCTTGATTGTTACTTTGGCCCGATCACTGGTGTGTGGCATCGGTGGAAAAAGAGTAACTATCAATAGCAGAAGACCAGACGAAAGAGAATAGTTTGCTGATAAGACAACGAAGGGTGCACGATCACAGTCGACATGGAATGATCTTGGAGAGGCCTTTGACCAGCAGTGGATGCAAAATTGTTCAGGATGGTTTTAGTAGAGAGATAGGCCATCCACTCATCTCTGGAATTTATTTTTTGCAAAATTTGTATCATTGAAAGACTCAGCCCCCCCCCAGGAAGATTGTCCGCTCCTCCTTGGAAAATCCGATACCTTCACGTCGATCGGGGTTGGCGATGCTGTGCAGATGTTACCAGAAATAACCCCCAACACGCCATGACCACTGCTTCTGACCGCTGCACACTGTTCTTATAGATTTCGATCACGCTTTCAATCGTCATGTGCGCTTCCCGGCTGGGCAGCCATTGCACGCGCCACCCACACTCTCCGTGCTCTCTCTCTTTCTCTTCATCTCTATTTCACATCTTCCTTTTCTCTCTTCGTCTCTCTGTCTCTTCTGATCTCTATCACGTAGCCACCACCTTTGATTTAGTTTGTATATTTCACCTATTTTTCCATGTCCCGTTGTACACTTCTGTTCTGGCTGACACCACCCTCATCATCATCATCATCATCATCATCATCATCATCATCGTCATCGACATCGTCTCTACCGCCTCCGCGAAATAACTCCACCATGCCAACCGCAGCCTCCACCTCTCTACATCCTGACTTTAATCGTACTAAACGAAACGTCCGGTCCTCAACATATATATATATATATATATATATATATATATATATATATATATATATATATATATATTAAATGAACACAAAATGTCCATAGGAAGTCCCAAACCCATAGAACGGATGTGCGCAAATCGGAAAGGTCGGAGTGTTGAGGGTGGTGGTGTCCCCCCCAGGGAATGAGATGGTGGGTGAAGGTCGGAGATTTTTTTTTTTGTTTCACACCGTATCCTGGGAAAAGCCCCAGACCTCTACTTAACTGCTACTAATTGACTTATTTATCATGAGTAATGAAATTTAATCTGTTCGCATCGTAAAGACCTCTCAATCTGTGGCTTCTCTGTGGCACAGTTCTGTTTCAACTTGTCATGGATCGGTTTAATTCGCTATTTATCGGCTAAAATCAGTGCAGAGAGATTCAATTTTTTCGCCCAGGTTCATTTTATTAACTCTTTAATTCACAAAGAAGAAAATCAAATCTTTAATAAAGGGAATAAAGTTATTTTCCGGAAATCAGCGCTAAGAGATTTGATTTTTGCACAGGTTGATTTAAACAAAAATTAAAAAAATAAAAATCAAATACCAAATGAAGAAGAATAACTTCTGAACAAAAATACTTCCCTTGCAGTTTAGGGTATCTTTTAAACTTTTGAAAAAATAATTTCACTAAAGAATTCCGTTTGAAAAAATCCTATTCATTCATTCGTTTTTCCCTTACATCGGTATCATTATCCTTTTAGCGTCCATCGTTGGACATTGATCTTCTCCAAGATTCACCAGATCATTCTATCATGGGATTCGCAGAGCCAATGTCTTCTTTGTCACGATATCTTATATTCTGCAGGCCACAGTCTCGCGTATGATCTCTGGGGATCCACCATGTGAGTCGTTATCATCATCATCATCATCATCAGTCTATTATCGTCCGTCGTTGTACATAAACCTTCCTCATGATCCGCTATATTTTGTCTATCCTGGGCGTCGTGAAGCCAGTATTTTCTCAATTTGTCTAGTTCATCTCTCCATCTTGTATTCTGCCGGCTTCGGTTTCGCATGTGATGTCTGGGATCCATGTTCTTAATCGTGATGTCAATAGGTTGTCGGCCATTTTTGCAACATGGCCTGCCCATTGTCATTTAAGCTTTTTGATAGATTCTATGATGTCTTGGACCCCCGTTTTCTTCCTTATATACTGTGCTGTCTTGTGATCTCTCCATGTGAGGTTGAGCATGATTCTCTCACATGCGCATTGCATTCTTCTCAATATGCAGGTTTGTCTCTTGTTTAGGTTCCATGTTTCAGCTCCATAAGTGACTATCGAGAGAATGCATTGGTTGAATATTTTTATTTTTCGGATTAAAGGGATCGTCTGGTTTTTGGAAGTTGAGCTTGCTCTGTGGAAGGCTTGCCAACCTAGAGTGATTCTTCACTTGATTTTCCTCTTCTTTTGGAGATTTGTTGTCCTTGGTAGATGTAGTTATTTACTTTCCCAAGTTTCGCATCTTCGATTTTGACAGTCATATTTTTATTCTTGATGTGATTGTTGCACATTTACGAAAAATCATGTAAGTCGACTTGAAAAAAAGTCGTTATGTTTAGTTGTTGTCTGATATTCAATTGTTGTAATTCTTGACGATCCAGTACCTTCTGCCCATCTTTGATATTGACGCAACGTTTCAGCCGATTCGTTCAACGGTCTGCTTCAGTTGTAATATGTTATATCTTTGATTTTTATTGGTCCCTCTATCCGCCGGCGCAAAACAGACAAAAAGCTTTAAATTATGGAACAAGTACAACTGACAAGCGGTTTAATTTTTTTTTTTCACTGTCTTGATGTCATTTGCAGCTGGAAAGGACACTTTATCAACAAGCTCCCTACGTTAAAGGCATGCTCATTTTTTTTCATTCCAGGTAGGTGGGGGGGGGCTAACTGAACCATTAGCGAGACGGCCAGTATATATCTTCAACCTTAATCAAACAGCTTAGAGTGTACTCAAATAGCTGCTTGGTGCACGGGGAAATTTTGTCTCAGGGAGAGTTTTCTACGCTCTTCTCTCGTGCTGGAATCGAACCTGCGACCCTCTGCAAGTGAGGTAAACGTGCTGACCATGCGAGCAGAAACGTTATCGTTTACATTTTCAGTTTGATTCCGTTTCTTGAAATATCGACCGAGACATTGTGTCAACATTAAAGATGATAAGGAGAGATTGGATTGTCTGAAAATTTTTTTTAGAATATATACATGTTTATGTCCGAGATAAATATATGTTGCCTCGTAGACTTCTTGTCGTCAATATGTTGTATTGCAGAATCATCGAATTGAGAATCGGGCGCTCTTGAAGGCGCGACTTTAGTTTGTTTTTTCTTCTTATGTAGAATACAGGAATGTCTAGTCCAACGAATTAAATTAGCTTAATCATAGGAAAGATGCAAAAAGGAAAGAAAGAAACAATCAAAGAAAGGAAGAAGAAAGGAGACAAGGAAGAAAATAACGAAAAAGAAATGATAGAAAGAGAAAGATTAGAAAGAAGATTAAGATGAATGAGTAGAGTTAGAAAAAGAGGAACACAAAAACGATAACGTATATAGTCAAACTGCCAGCTAGCTCGGCAGCCAAACTGACTTGAAAACTGAAGAAAAATTTTGTTGACTGTCTCGGTGACAGTTTTGATCGACTTTTTTTTTTCGAAAGAGGAAAAATGGAAAATGAATGAGGAAGAAAAATAGAGATTTGGATGACTAAGTAAAGAGAGGGAAAGACAGAAAGTGAATAGAAAGAAAGAGAGAATGTAACAAGGAAAGAAAATGAAGAACTTAAACATGAAAGAAAGAAAGAAAGAAAGAAAGAAAGAAAGAAAGAAAGAAAGAAAGAAAAGTAAAAAGGAAGGAAAAAGAAAAAGAGGGAAAGGGAAGAGAATATTGTGGATTTTATGAAAGAAAGAAAGAAAGAAAGAAAGAAAAGAAAGAAAAAGGACTGAAAAAAGAAAGAGGAGGGAGAGGGAAGAGGATATTGAAGATTTTATGAAAGAAAGAATGAAAGAAAGAAAGAAAGAAAGAAAAAAGAAAGAAAAGAAAAAGAAAGGGATAAGAAAAAAGAGGGAAAGGGAAGAGAATATTGAGGATTTTATGAAAGAAAGAAAGAAAGAAAGAAAGAAAAGAAAGAAAAGAAAGAAAAAGAGGACTGAAAAAAGAAAGAGGAGGGAAAGGGAAGAGAATATTGAGGATCTTATGAAAGAGAGAAAGAAAGAAAGAGAGAGAGAGAGCAAGGAGATGATGATAAACTACGGGACCAATTTACCATAAACTTACTTTGTAAATTGAACCCCTCACCGAAGACTTATTCAGTAAGGAATTTTGAAAAAATAAAAAAAAAAACAAGTTTTTCTTTTGACAGAAAGAGTAAATGTTTAAATTTTCAGCACTGTAGCTCAATTAATGCAGCCTGTGCTTTTGCTAAATGCTCAGATAATCATACAGCCAGACTCATATAAAAACCAAAGAAATCTGTGTAAACAGTTTTGGGTGACAGTTTTACTGGAATATTTCTAGCAAAAAGGATGAAACTGGAAAATAACTCGAATATAATCTTATCAAGTATAAAAACCAACGACATTTTTTAATGGTTTGCTGATTACAAAGTCAGGAAAGGGTTAAGCAACTGCGTCTGTGTGTTCACTAACGCTAAAACAAACAGCTGTATATCCAATGTGATTTTGTCTGTATAATTTGCAGCCCAGCCCATGGTTAATTGTTCAACCCTCTAACTCCATTGGTGTGGCTCTTATTCGCAACACATAAATAGATAAATGAATAGATAGCCAGTCAGACTCACTAAAAAATGAAGAGACCTGTGTTGACAGATTTGGTTGACGGCTTCTAATAGAAATATACTATTTGGCATTCGACCAGATCGGAAACCTTTCGACGAGGTCAACATAGCGACAATTTAACCCCGGTCATTGGTACCTAGAAAGACCCAGCATGTGAGATTGAACTAAATATGAACGGAGGGACGTAGAAAAAAGTTAAGCAGCAACAATAAAAGCAAAACACTTCACAAAATCAGGGGCAATACTGAATTGTCTATAGCCACACTGAGGAGTTTTGATACAACGAAACAGTTGTCTGTGGATGACATAATTATTACTTATCATTCTAACCCGAACGCTCCATTCTTTAGGATTGAGAATTCTTACGTAGGGCACTCACCAACTATAAGCTGCTATGCAATGCTCTCCCAACTCTTGAATGGAGCACTCTGGTAGATGGAGAATTATGCGTAAGTAGATATATCGCTTAACTCGGTCCTAATGACCGTCCAGTTCCCCGTAGGGCAGGGATAGAGCATCTGCCTCTGCCTCTGGGTCTGAAGCGAAGGTTTCGACCCTACCTAGCGGTACTGGGAGAGATGCTGGATAGTCTATAGCCACACTGAAGTGTTGTAATGCAACGCAACAGCTGTCTGTGGATGACACCATTATTATATATAGTCATAAACTTGGCACTTTGGCTAAAAAATAATTTCAGTTTAAGAATTTCGTATAATAATACAAACAGACCTCCGAATAATTCTGCCATGTCTCGTCGTGCACGTCAGTTACTTCCAAATCGCTGTTGATGACCAACTTTTACAAAAAAAAAAATAGTGACAAGACTGTCTGCTGCACGGTTAAACTCAACTTCTATTCTATGGATGATTACTGCATTTTTGTATCGAATATATGATAAAATTCTTGTTATAAGAATACAGTTTTGGTTGACTTATTCTAATATATACTTACATAATTCATCCATAGGTAAATAATCCCGCTATTTTTGACGGGTATTATACAAGTTTTTCGTGAATAAATCTGCGAATGAATAAATGAAAGTAAATCCCAGAGCGAGACTTCAAAGAAATGTCCAAAATTAACCTAACCAACACGTGGTTGTCAGAAGTGCTTCAAGCGAAGCCTTGGTTGAATGCCTTCCACCGTCGATGGTTTTTCGATCAAGGAAGAGAGAAACATTCCCAACATCTCGAAGGTCGAAAAGCCCCGCATCCGTGCACGACCCCACACACCACTTCCTCACTCCACTACTCTCCTTTGTTTGATCACACTTGCCTTCCTTCGTTTACAATCTTCGTATCCTAAGGAGGTCAATACTCAATAATAACAGGTCTCTTAAGTCACTCGGTGGAAACCGTCACGTGACCAACGTCTTTTGGCTGCATGCTGTGTTAGGAGTGATAAAATAAAAAAATGAGGGAAAAAAAGGATGAATGAATAAGTCACTTCTCCCACCTTTTGTTGGGCAGTGATCATTAATAAAATCTTGATTTAAAAAAAAACAAGCGTGAATGCTGCCGGGCACAAACTAAGGGATCAAAATAAACCCCACACTGAAACCATTGATGGTTGAATTTTGAAAAAATACACAAAAAATAATTTTTTTGAGACATAACAAGGAGAAATTGATTTCCAACGCTCTAGCTCCATTGATGCCACATGTACGTGTTATATATATAACCAGCAAGACCAACCTGAAAACTGAAGAAACCTATATTGACATTTTTGGTGACAGTTGTGATTGACAGTTTCCAATTCTACCCTGACTAATGTTATGCCTCCGGAGAACATGATCAAATATTGTCCGTGTGCAGAGCGCTGTAACGTGGCTTGCAATTTCCGGGGACTCGGGGATTGGTGTCTATAAACAGTAGCTGGGTTTGTCGCGAGAGGACACTGTGCGAAAAATAGCCCCTGGGTGCAGTGTTGGGAAAGGGTGTAGATGAAGACGTGTTGTAATGGTCAAGAGAGGAACGGGGGAAAAAGGTAGTGGATAACAGAGGATGAAGAATGGGTTAACTCTAGTGTGGGGCTTCGGAGAGAAAGATAGAGAGAAAGAAGGGACGATTCATAAGTTGAAAGAATGGAAGAAAGAAAGAGAGCACGCGAAAGGGTATCTCATTATATATATATATATATATATATATATATATATATATATATATGTATAGTCTACACTGTTAAAAAATCTTTTTCAAAATTGCTTTAGTGTCACTTCAGTCACTTATTTCCTGATATCCGTTAATGCAATTTAAGTACTTTTTTTCAGTATTTTTTTTTTTTTTGTGTGTTTTACACATACTTTGTTATTATGGTACTATGTGTAAATTTCCACTTGTTGGGATCACCAGTTGTTTACCACATAGCTGTGCCGTGGATTTTTAAAACAAAACATTTATGGTAATATGGTTCTTCGGCAGCGTTGATCAAATATCACCCCAATTTCAGCTATGATTTTAATATATAGATTAGGTCATGCATGTAATTGGTTATTTCATACAGGGTAATATAATGTATTGTATATGGATGTTATTTCATACTATATATCAAATTTTTTGAAACAGGGCTTACTCACGTAGGTTACCCCCAAATATATATATATATATATATATATGAACAATTTGGAATCAGACGGAACCAAGGGTAAAAGTATATAGAAACTTTATTTGTTAATTTATCAATTCATAAATGAATTAATTAGCCTACTACACATGTTTCGGGAGTGGGGTTCCTATTTTAAGTAGCACGGGAGTACCTATCAGTGGTTAAGAGGTTTCCGTAGAAAACACATTTTGCATCAAATATTTTGCTTTGGAAGCAAAAATGGAAATAAAAAAAGACGATTCCTGGGAGGTAATAATAGTGTGTTCTGTCTGTGAAAAATTCTGTGTTGGTATGGTTGGATATTCTCTTGGGAGTAGTGGCAGCAGTTAAAGGTATTTTATTGGTTGTGCTGGTCAGAGGGTATTGGCGTTCTTGCGCATCGGTTGTCATGGATACTGGAAGGGGAGTTCAGTGTTAGACTTGGAACTTAGCAAGTTGGGGATGACGCTATCTTTAGTGCGAATCAAGATAAAGTGGTAAGGTGGTCCTTGTTATGTATGATCGAATATCCGTTGGGAAATGTATGTTTTGTATCCTAGTGAATGTTCTGAAAAGTCTGGTGGCTTTGAATTGCACAAATAGAATACCATACATATGTTTCTATAGGTAGGGTTCTGCGTGACTGTTTGAAGTTAGCGATGTTGGATGTACATAAAAGGGGATTGGGTATGGATATGGGGTCGTTGTGAAGAATGAGAGAATGTGAATATCAAGAGGCCTGGGGAGATGTATAGTATAAAAAATTGTGAGTTGGTGAGTATATATATATATATATATATATATATATATATATATATATATATTATCATTATAGATAAAGCAAACCTATGATGATAGTGCTCAATATTTTTAATTTTAAGGTAAAGGTAAAATAGATGCATACGCATTTACACACACACACACACACACACACACACACACGCATATATATATATATATATATATATATATATATATATATATATATATATATATATATATATGTGTGTGTGTGTGCAAAACTCAAAAGAAAGATTTTGATAGAGACATGTAGAGAAGGATATAGAAGAAGAGAATTAGTAAGGGAAAGAGGAGAGGAAAAATAAAGAGAACAAGTGAAAGAAAGAAGAATTGAATAGAGAAATAGATGATTTAGGAGAAAAAATAAAGAGAAAAAAGAGTGATAAAAGAGAAGAAAGAGTGATGAAAAAAAGAGAAAGAGAATAAGTCCGAGAAAGAGATAAATGAGAGAGAGAGAGACAGAGAGGGGGGTTAGAGAATGACAGTGAAGATCAATGAGAGAGAGAGAAAGAGAAGAGAAAATTGGAAAAGAATCAAAGAGAGAAAGTGAAATATTGAGAGGAAGATAATTACTGATGGAAAGGTAAAAATTATAGAGAGAAACATCAGATGAATGAGAAAGAGAACCAGGGAGGGAGAGAGAGAGAGAGGGAGGAGAAAGAGAGAAAGAGATTGGACATCAGTGAGAGGAAGAGAAAGGTAAACAAACAAGACAGTGTAAACAGAGAATTCGACAAGATAAATGCGCATTATTTGCTATTCGATGGCTTTCAATTCCGGTCGGCTTCGCTCGGCTGAACTCGGACAAGCTCGGTTGAACTCGACACAAATCGGTAAAGCCCGTCTTAAACTCGTTTCGCTCAGTGAAGCTTATTGAGACCGGTGCTTATTCCCAGAAAAAAACACTAGAAAGTACTCGGGGAGCGCATTCCTCTGTCAACATCATTCACTAACTGAAAAATAAATGGAAATCATTGAATATACAACTACGACGCAGGGAGTGGGGAACTGTCCAATTTTCTATTCTTAACGAAAATGTTCGGACTCTCTTTTCAATATATTAAAAAACAACCTGGATCCGTTCCCAAATTCGATTCTTCCTCATTCTATGGCTTATCTTCCCACATTGAAGTTTATTGAGAACTTTTGTGGATATTGGGTGAATCACCTGAGTGAATACCTACATGAATGAAAATAATTAAAAGAGATCTTTAATCGAAAAAAAATTCCTGAATCCGCCCCAAAATATGAAAAATTACTTCCTCACCCCATGGTCCAGTCACCTACAAAATTCCATTGAAGTTTATTAGGAACCTTTGGATATACTCTGGATATATAGCTACAACGTCCTGGACGCCCCCTCTAATTTGATCAATTCTTCCTTATCCTTTCAGCATTGAAATTCAGTGAACTTTCGGAAATATTGTATGAACAAAAAGACTGTAAACCATGAAACATTATGCAAATATATAAAATAAAATTCACAAAGATGTATACCTAGTGGATGTCAACATTTCGCATCCATTGCACTCTATATATATATTTATCGATAGAAAGATGGAGAGAGAGAGAGAGAGAGAGAGAGAGAGAGAGAGGGAGAAGGGGGGAGATGAACAGATTGACATAGAAAAAGTAATGGAGAGAGGTATAAGTATCAGACATAGGGAGAGAAAAGATGAACGGGGATAAGGCTTTCTTCCTAACTTTCTCTGTCTTTTTTTCTCTCACTTTCTATATCCATCTCTATCTCTCCTTCTTCTCTTCTCGCTCTCACTCTCTCCTTCCCTTCTTATCTGTCTTTTCCACATGACTGTCTCCCCCCTCCTCTCTCTCTCTCTCTCTCTCTCTCTCCGTCGATCTATCAGCCTCTGTCAATCCGTCTCTATGGACATTAAAATGTCGTCACCAGTGCGCATGCCTGGGCGGAAGTGTATGGGATGCCTAATCATCAGAATCCTCCTCTTGGCATGGTTGATTTAGTCTAGATGGAAGCAAGGAGTGATACATCAAGCATCAACAGGAGTTCCGGAAGTACTTCAGAGTAGGCGTCGAACCACCTTAAGGTTCAGGCTCACCCTAGTTTAGATTCAGAGTTACCTTTCTTCTAGACTGATTGCCCCCACCCCAAAGATGGAGAGCCCAGAATATAACTTATGATATCAGGGTGTAGTTAATTCATCACATGAAGAGATCACAAGACCAAACTGTATTTAGAGAGAAAAACACGAGTTAGAGCAATCATAGAATCCTTTAGAAAACTCAAATGGCGATGGGCTGGTCTTGTTGCCATGTCAGACAACCGCTGGACATCATGACTCTCAACGTGAATTCCCACAGATCACGTGAAGAAATATGACCAGCAAAATATTAGATGATTTTGACAAGTTCAGAAACGCCCAAGATAGAGAGGTCTGGTGAATCTGAAAAACCAGGACTATCTTTGAAAGAGAATTCCTTTGATCATAGCACACTAGGCTTTTCGAGATTTTGTTAACCTCAGGAACCATTGAAAAGTGTGGTTCTAAAACGCAGTAACCAACATTTGAAAAATAAATGTCTTTAATTGAATTAAAAATCAAATTCTAGTTTTGAATCTTTCATCTTATTAAAGCTTAATTGGCAGCATATATACAAAAATGTAATAAAATTAAAAATTCAGCTCCAAAATTTGACTTTTAATCCAATTAAACACATCCATAGCGCTTATCACATTTTGGAACCAGACTCCCTTGAATAAAGAAAATCACATTTATATTTGAATTTTAATGGATTTTTCTCCAGAAAAGAAACTGCTGAATTAATTTTAGTGGAAGAGTGCATTGTTTCAAATGATGGGTGGGAAATATTCTATCAGCAATATTTTTCTATCTGTGGTATTGTTGCCTTCAAGTGGAGGAGTCCATTGTTACCGACTGAGAAATAGAAACGATCGCCCACTTAATTACACAAGCCGATAGTAGACGGTCATCTGGCATTGTTCGACGCAGAAGAGCACAAATTGTATGGAAGCACCATAGTCCCATAATTTGATGAAGTTGATGAAAATTTCACAGCGTTATTTCTAACGCTGTTTAATCAATGTTTAAATAGATAGTTAGATAGATCGATAGATACATACATACATACATACATACATACAAACATACCAACGGACCTAGGATTGATTGATAGATAGATCGAGATGAACAGACTAAAATAGATATAGACAAAGATAGATTGACGGTTAGATAGATAAATATGAACAGTCTGCACTGGCTTGATAGATAGATAGATAGATAGATAGATAGATAGATAGATAGATAGATAGGAACAGTCTGAGCTAGCTTGATAGATAGATAGATAGATAGATAGATAGATAGATATGAATAGACTGAGAGAGATACACAGAGAGATAATAACAGACTGCAGAATTGATTAATAGATTGATATGAACGAACTGATAGATGGATGGATTGATTGATAGATATAACAGGTTTAGTAAGCATGTACTCAGTAAATATCTGATGAAAAGAAATAATTAGATAGAACAAAAACTGTTGACATAGAAGACAGAAGTGTATGTAGGTGGTGATTACGATTCGGGATTCTCACAGTTAATTAACAACGCAGTCGGTCCCAATTTAGCACCTGATAGGTATGACGCGTGACCAAAAGGTTATTGCTAGTCAGCCGTCACCATGGAGATTGACGTCAAGGCTTTCCTTTGACTGATCACCGTATTTCCGCGACCCTTCGCTGCCCACAATCTTTCAGTGTGCTCAATAATTCTAGAGAACTACTAACTGCTTCACTGGAGAACAGAACCGGTGATTCCTTTCGGAAGCTGCAAATGGTATTGTCCTGGATAAGAACTGGTTTTTGTACTTACTTACCTGGCACAGAAGTCCAAGGATTCTTTTGCAAGGTGGTTCTGATATGATAGTATATAAGAAGACAGGAGTCGGAAATATCAGAGGAATGATGAGAAAACTCAAAGGGCAATCAGCTGGTCTTGTTGTAAGATTGTCAGACAGCACATGAACGGTAATGGCCGGAAATCACAACTCGCAACGTGGATCTTCAAAGATCATATGCAAAACTGTGGACGGCAGAATATAAGAATAATGACGTAGTAGTCATGTTCAGAAAGTATTGTTTTCACGGCTCCCATGACAGGTCTGGTGAATTTTAGGGATGTCCAAATACAACTATAAAAGTCGTATGATGATTAAATGGTATCGCCGTGAATTATCGGATACATACTTACATACCTTACACAGAAGTCAACGGCTCCTGTGGCCAGACTTTTCTGACCAGACGGGTGCATTGGTTAGGCCAGGGCTGATTAAAGTTCGTCCTCATGAGCCTGGCTTTTTTGCTCTGTGTAGTCAAGTCCAGGGGGGGGGGGTTCTTATATTCTTGCGCTAATTGATGCGAGGTCTGAAGAGATTTTTTTGCAATGTCCTACCCGCACGTTGTGTGGTATTCCCACATTAAATTGACATTGTGTCACATCCAGTTCTTGTTGGGGTTCAAGTAAGTAGGTCTAGCCGGACACAGCTGTGATGTCATTTCCAATGAAGGCTGACTGAAACGTGGGATGGGTACCTGTAAGCAATGCCAGGATTAGATTGATAGCCACAGAGATAGATAGACATGAAGAAATTGGAATAGATAGAAATAAACCGTAATAGATTTTTATGAGGACGCACAATGTGCAATCATCCCCCCAACAGAGATAGCCCTAGAGAAATATGTTCGTTGAGCAGTGTACCCAGGTGCTCATTTGTGGGTTTGTGATGTTAGTATCCGCGCCAGATCTCCCCTTCCTGTTGATGGGCGTGTTCAAAGATATCTGAGGGGTTATTATGAAGCCCTAAGGACGTACCTAAATGTAGACCACTTTAGCTGTGAAATTATCTCTAGCAAATGTAAGAAGTGATGTATTTGGTAGTGCAAATACCAAAAGCTACAGAAGACTGCGCAGTCCTCTGTTACTACAATAGACCCTGGCTTTTGGCTGCTATTGCCATCACATATTTTGCGATCTGAATTGTGTGATTGAACGAAGCTCCGGAGCAATTTTAGAGTCCAAAATCGGAATTCTACATCATGAAGAAAAGTATGATTAGACACTAATTCGACATCCATATCGAACTAGTCTACACAAATCTATTGAAATTACAATTTTCATACCAGCCACGACTGCCATCTTGATCTTTCCATGATTTCTATGTATTTTCCTGATGTCAATTCCCAAGAACTATGTATGGTGAAAAATTGAACTAATTATCTTGGCTTTACTCAACTTGGCTTAACTTAGCATAGTGATATTGTCAGATAAAGATTATGTGTTAAATCCTCTTCTCCAGGCTCACTGTAATCATTAAAGTTTTTCATATGTTTATTATGGACTTGTAGTTATACAGAATTTCCAGTAAATCCCAATATTTATATCTGTTTTTGAAAGAATTCACATTTTCTGAACACACTATTTCATTAGGTAGACTATTCCATATCAACACTATGTGGACATCGAAACCATATTTTCTAATATCCAGCCAAGCTCTTTTTGGTATATTTCCTGGTTATCTCCCCCTAATTCCTATTTTTTGCATTTTTTTCCCAATTTTTGATGGGTAAAGCCACCCTCTTGTCATAGTCTCCATTCATGATCTTCTATTCTCCTATAATATCTCCTCGTACTCTTTCATAACAAAAAGTTGGTAGCTTCAGTTTATGGAGGCCCTCTTCGTAAGTCAGATTTGCCGTTCCGGGTACTTGTCCCGTTGCTCTCCTTTGACCCGCCCCCTTCCATTAAATCAATGTGCTTTGCCCTGTATGTTGCTCATCTCCTCTACGCGAAACTCTATCCATCGCTGATGAGGAAATACACCCGAAATCAGTTATTCTTGCCAGCCATTTTAAAATGACTGCTATGGGTGACATGTTCAAATAATGATAATGGCTCAATATCCAATTTTTTGCATAGAATGCCCTTGGTGAAACAAATTATACACTCTTCTCACAAAATACCTAATTATTTAGCTAAGCAGCTCAATTATCAGGAGAAAACCAGAGGTGATGAGTTTAGGCTCCACATGACTGTTGTACTTCGATTCAAAGCCTTGAAATTATATCGCAAGGACAAATCAATTCCACGTTGATATATGTCAACGAACGCTGTTCAGTTTTTAATCATCTGTATATCGTTTGACACGAATTCAGAAAGTACTGGCTCCGAAACGCCCACGATAGAGAAGTGTGGCAAATCCTGAGGAAGGTCTATGTCTAACAACGGACGTCAAGAGACTGATGATGACATCATTCGACTTAGAAATAAAGAAAAAAGCAACAAAAACGAGATGATCGATAGTCTAAATAAGATCGATAGTCCGAACAACCATTGGAAAAAAACAAACATTTTTTTGTCAAATGAAAACGGAAAAAAATCATATGATTATTTTACCTTCACTTTCTTTTTCTCTCCCTCTCCCTCTCTCATTGTTTCTCTGTCTTTCCTTCTCTACTTCGAGCTCTTTCTCTTCTCCCCCCATTTTCTTTCTCTGTCTCTGTCTCTCTCTCTTCTGATATCAGTCACTTTCTGTCTCTTTCCACTCTCGTTCTCTGTTTCTCTCCCTTGCGTCTCCTTTCTCCTCCCTCTCTCTTTACACTCCCCTTTTTCTGTCGTTTGTTTGTTTGTCCTTACCTTTTTCTGATTCCCCCTTTTCTTTCCACTTGGCTTTTTTATCCCTCCCTTTCTCTTTTACTTTCACTTCCTCAACCTCTTCTTCTCTCTCTCTCTCTCTCGCTGTTTCCCTCTCCTTCTCCCTCCCTTTCTTTACCTCTTTTTTTCTCTTCTCTTCCCCTCTCTTTCCCTATCTTTCTTTTCTCTTCTCTCCTTCTTCTTCCTCTTTTTCCTCTCTTATTACCTCTTCCTTTCCCCCTTCCTCCCTTCATCTTCCTTTTTCACCGACTCTCTCTACTTTCCCCCATCTGCCTCCTCTCTCTCTATACATGTTTTTTTCTCCCTTCCCTTGTTATTCTAGTCTTTAAAAAAAAGGATACTATCGTCCTTTAATTCTGTTGTTCAAAAAAGGGGAGGTTACTCGTCCATAATTTATCAAAATAATAGCGTCAGGAATTCTTTTTTTATTTTCCTCGTAGTTTAATAGTTTTGATGCTACAAAAGCAGAGGGACACGTTTTAATCAAATTAATTTTAGCTTTTTGTGATTGTTTACTTTTAACCTCTTTTTCAATTATATTTTTCTTTTAATCATTATTTTCCTTATAAATTCACAGGCAACGTTTGTTTAAATTATGCAAATCCCTGTCAACTACAGCGTCTCTGAGCCGGACGAACATAAATGGGTGATTCAATTAATCACGATGACTAGCAACGGTCCCAATCACCGTGGCCCAGAGTTAGAGCGCTAGCTTCCGGTTTGTCGTGACCGAGGTTCGATCCACAATCCAGTTATAAGAAAGACTTCGAAAATGCTACTCAGCACTTTCTTGCAAATGGACTTAGATTGATATATATATATATACCCCCAGGGCTAAGTGACGGTCATGTGACGATTTTTATTTATTGACTGGCCAGAATTGTTTAATTTTATTCTAGGGATCATCATAGTGAAACTCCTCAAGAGAGCGGGTGTTTGTATAAATGGGAAAATATTAAAAGAATATTGTTCGATTTGCTTTTAAGGTAGCGGGTATCACTTCAACCATTATGTCCGAGACTTGCATCGCTTTCACCCCGATGTCTAGTACAAGCAGTGGAAGATAGCGTAACGATTATTGTCTTCCAAAGCGAATTCGGGTGTCTGATTTCTTGTTTCTTGGAAAAGGCACGAATCCAACGCACCCAACAATATTTTCTATCGCTAATCATTTTGACCGTTGTCTCGTCATTGGTATGCCAAGAAGATAGACAGAGGAAAGAATAGGTAAATGAGTACGTTGGCAAACAAGACTGACTGCTTTAGGGTCAGACACACTATTCGGACTGAAAATTACTGCAGCACTTTTATTTTCTATTTATATATATATATATATATATATATATATATATATATATATATATATAATAAAAACTATTAAAATTGTTTCTTGTACAAATGTATTTGTTTATTAGAATGATTGTATATGTATGATGTATATTCGTTGATCTCAAAGATTTGTTGATTAAGCTCAATCAGCAAGACAACCACCTGACAATCAGTTGATTGATCGTGAATTTAAAATGTGATAGGACAATGTTAATTTCATATATCAGTTTACACCCTTCATTTTGGTGATTATTCTTATTGTTCTTGTTGTAACGGCAGAAAAACAAATTCAGCTCCAGACTTTGCACTGGGGTTGGATGAAAATGGTACTCAATGTTTCTCCGTCGAGCATACAGCCCAAGGACTAAGATTGAGAAATATCTAACCCAGGCTACGGGTTTACAATTATCGAATCACTTCTCGTAAGATTACCGATGTTGAGCAACGTCAAACCTGGCAAATACTTCGATGGGTGACCATGGGGGATACCAGATGCTGTAAGCAAAAACTTTGATGAGCATGACAAGCCGAAGTAACTGTCTGAGTGAAATAGAATTTTATGTCCTGATGACGAAGAAA
>OY735224.1:1871336-1933836 GCA_963457665.1 Thysanoteuthis rhombus | reverse complement strand
ATATTTTTACAAAAAAAAAAAAAAAAATTCGATTATGAAAAACAACAAAGTAATAAGTGACTCGGTATCTTTTACTAACCTGAGTCGTAGCTTTTATAGCACTAGAATTGACAAAAGAGTAAAGTGAAAAGATTAACTAATGAAATTTAGTGCCAAACATATAAATTAATGATAAATAAGGAATAAAACAGGAGACATCATCATCATCAGTCTTTTAACGTCCGTCGTTGGACATAGACCTTCTATAGATCTTTCTACCACTATATTTAATTTGATCAAGTTTTTAAATGTTTGTAGTATTTCTGTGGTTTAGAGTACATATCAAAACGTGATCCTAGTTTTTTGCCTAGAATTTGAATAAAGAACATTCTTAAACAGAAAAAAAAACAAATAGTGGCAGAAACTACCAGCTGACATGCGCAAGGAGCTTGAAGATGGCTGCAAGAAAATTTTTGAAGGCAGTCATTGTTGTCAAAGTAGTTATGCAACCAAATATAAAGAAAAGGTGTCGATATCACTGTCCAGGTCATATATTCGATTTCTTCTTCGTAACCACTACACATGAGTTGGAAAATTATGTTTTTCACTTAATTACTCAGGACATCCTTTTAAAATATTCTGATTATGAAAATTTTGCAGATTCTAATTTATTCCTAATGACAATGATAGGATTTAACAAAGGATTCTGAGGTGCCAAAAATCCTGACCGGTGCTATATATATATATGTGTGCGTGTATTACATAGATGTGTTCAAATATTACATATATCCACGCAGTTAGTGGTACATGCATCGACATACACATTCACTCATATCCTTTTCACCATTGTTTGTATTCATTTAATTCCTGCATATTTCCAGCCTTGTGCTATTCCTGCATACATAAAATGCTCCAGTGTAAAGTCTTCATCTCAACCAGAACGCTCCGTCTCTCATTCAATAATTATTCAGGATACGACGTCCGAATTCCCCGAATAAAGGCACCTTTCGTAGCGTTGCCTAGCAACTGTTCATTCGCCAATCAATGGCTTCCGTTGTGTCAGGACCGAACAAGGACGGACAAACTACACATCACCTTTAACATAAATTCTTTCTCTCCCAATTCACTATAACAAGGACTGCGGCACACTTTTACTTAACACAGCACGATTGGAAAACATCTTTTTTTCTCTCTCCAGTCATTCCATTTTTTTGTCTCTTATTCTTTATTTCTCTATTTTTTAGAGACAACAAAAAAATTTAAAAAAAACAATAACAAGACGGACAAACAAAAAAACGTCAACCAAAAACAGTCAACTTTGGTTTCTCCAGTTTTTGAGTTGTTCTGGATGGTTAATTGACTGTAAGTCTATCCATGTATCGAAATCTGTTCATATCTATCTATCTATCTTTCTTTCTAAATCTGTTCATATCTGTCAATCGCAATGTTCGTAAATTTCTGTCCGTCTAACAAACGCAATCTGTTCATATCTATCTATCTATCTATCAACTTCTAACCCCTCTCTCCCCTCTCCCCTCTCTCTATCAATGAATGTATGTTCATATCTTTAAATCTATCTCACTATATTTAATCTTTTCAAATCTATCAACCGAAATGTTCATATATTTCTAAATGTTTATCTCTCTCTCTCTCTATCTCTCTATCTATCTATCTATCTATCTATCTATATGTGTGTGTGTGTGTGTGTATTCATATCTATCTATGCCTTCCTCTCTCTTTCTCTCTTTCTCTCCTTCTATTGAGGTGTCGGGCACACAGACCGCACTAATAGAGCTAGATGACTATATAAACATTTACACCTTATAATTTTTACTTCCTTCGACTCCCACACTCCCACTTCAGGCTTCAAGAGGGGGCTTCAATTTAGAATGTAATTTTAGGCTAAGTTGGCCTCCTTTGTATTTGTATTCGACAGTTTTTAAATCGACTTCTTGAAAATTCGAACTGTTTTAGTGATCACGTTCTGATAAAAAGCTAGATAAGTAATCATTTCATTGATCACCACTTTTTTTCAAAATATTGATCACATTACACGGCCTTCTACTAAAGACATTAACCACGTGTCGGTTTCTACCGAGAGACCAATCAAACCTCTTTCTTTCTTTCCTTTTTATTCGCCTTGTCAGTTCGGTCGCCATCTTTCTTCGCTCTTTCCTACAAGCCTAATTCCAATTTCGTATATATTCGATGTCAAATACAGCAACGACAATTTTTTCTTTACACAGACCCTATTCCCATCTACAGCCAAAGGTGATTCACGCTTCTCTTTGTCCGTCTCTGCTCGGATATGAACAAGATAACTACAGTTTGCGTAAAAGTGATAAAAAAACAGTTTGGAGAGATCCAAATAGACTTCGAATAGACACGGATAACACTAGTATACAGCTGGCGACATGGGCAAAAAGAAAATGAAGATAGTTCAAGGCTGTAACAAGGGAAAATGTTTTGGGTGGCAAAGCGTAACCAAATGTCGGAGAGGTACCCTAGCAAATGCGGGTGGGGGAATTCGAATTTCCTAGCATGTAAATTCTTACAGTCTTACATAATAAAATATATAATTTTCAACAGTCCTGTACATAACAACAGTTCTGCATAAAATTATTGATATATATAGATATATTATAATAATTAACAATTGTGTCATCCACAGACAGCTCTTTCGTTGTATTACAACTCTTCAGTGTGGCAATAAACTAACCCTTCCAGTACCGCGAGGTAGGATCGAAACTCTCGTTTCAGACCCAGAGGCTGACATTTCACACCTGCCCTACGTAGCACTAAACGGTCAGTAAGACCAAATTTAAGCGATATATCTACTCGTGCGTTATTCCCCATCCACCAGAGTGACCAATTCCAGAGTTGGAAGAGCATTGCTATAGTATAATGAACGAGTTGCCCTACCTAAGAGCGCTCAACCCTGAAGAAGGGAGCATTGATTATGATAATATTTTTTTTTTCTCTTCAGGTGAATGTATTACTTTATTTCATTTTTTATTGATAATGTTTAAGCTTGGTTGGTGAACATCTATTTCAAACCGACTCATGAACTAACAATCCTTCTTCATAAGAATTTCTTTTGTGACGTCCATAAATCAACGATGATTTTATGATTTTTTTTTTCTAAATTATTCTTGGGTGAAGTATTGCAACATTATTTTAATTTTGACAAGTTTTTACCTTCATCCTAAAACTTGACTGTCGTATACTGGACTTTCTCTTGATAGAGGGTGTGAACTCGATTCTCATCGGGGACTTACTCTTTATTTTCTGATTACGCTGTTTAATTGTTGCTGAAGGATAACTGTCCAATTCAAAGTCGTGACAAAAAGTGAGCGAGAATAAGGATGAAGGTAAAAACTGCTTCAAAATTAAAAATAATGAATCTGTTTGAAAATGCGTTGACCAGTAAGGCCGAAATATCACCGTAAGAAAAATCCAATAATGCATTACGTTTCCCGACAAGAAAAAACGTACTTAAGACGTAAGTATGGCTTAAAATTGTTAAATCATTTCGACATGATTTATTTTACTTTCATATTTCATTTCACTCTCATTTTCTTTTTTTTTTAATATGCAAAACGTTTGGAGGTGCCGGGCCAACTACACACCGGTACTTGTAACGGGCCTGTACATATGTTTAGAAAAACACAGCTGTCACCAAAGTATATAAAACCATTCTTCTCCTCATGTCAAGAAAAAACAGGGCCTGTATATCTATTTGTAAAAGCATGGAATCATCTCTTCAACCTTCTCTTTCATGAGTAAAATCAATAATAGATAGGGTCCCGTAGCCTTGAGAGGCAACCAATCTAGGATGAGGAAAACTTTGAAACACAAACGATGTGCTCAATTGGCAACCATCAACTCAGCCGCGACAGAGGAAACATGACCATGCAATCGTCATGGAAGGAGTTCAGAAAGTCCGTTATATCTATCTATCTATCTATCTATATTTTGACGTAATATATTCATATAAAGCGTTGTCAAAGTTTATAGAACTATCCTTCCCCTCATGTTGTGAAAAACAGCTTAAGAATTTCTGAACAAAAAACCAACGCTCTATTTGTGTCCATCTCTCTTTCTGTTTATCTAATTCCCTGCCAATCAATTGCAAGGTCAGCGTACTCGCTTCTCTTCCTATCGGGTGGTATCATCTGAAAAAGACGCTAAAAAGATCCAAGAACATGCTGACCCTCAAGATATGACTCCAGTCTTTAACTGAAATTCTTACGCTACGTTTGTGTTCAACAATCATTTTTGCTCATTTAATACCCCAGTTATTAAGTACCCGTTTCAATTCCTTTCGGGTGGCTTGATCTCAAAGAAAGAAAAAAAAACAACAACGTAATAATAAAAGCGTATGGACCTTCGAAATATGACCCCCAGGTTGCGCATGCGCGTACATGTTATATTTCTTGAGTTTGAATCAGACCGGGTAATTTTTCAAATTGAGATTGAAGACGATTATCTTTGGACGTTAATCCGCTTAGGATTAACAGTGAATTAACACAGAGTCATGTTTGTTTCCAGGAGAAGACTGACAGCACTGAACAGCAGTCGGGAGATTAGAGTTAAAGGTTAGGGGTGATGGCTGGATGGATCCGAAATTTTGGGAGTGGTTTGAGTGACAAGATGTGGGTGGACCGACCGACCGACCGACCAACTGACGGACTGATCAATTGAAGGAAGGAAAGAAAAAAGAGAGGAAAGAAAGAATGAAGGGAATAAGGAACGGGAGGGGAGAACAGGGGAAGGAAGGTAAGAAGGGAGGAGAGAACAGGAAAGGGAGAAAGGACAGAAGGAATGAAAAAAAAAGAAAGAAGGAAGGGGATAAGGGACGAAGGAGAAAAGATTAGAGGAAGGAAAGTAAGAAGGATAGAAGGAATGACGGAAGGAGAGAAGAGGGAAGGAGAAAAAGACGGAAAAAAGAAAGAAGCAAAGAAAAGAGGGAAGAAAGGAGGAAGGAAAAGAGAAAGAGGAGGGAAGTGAAGAAGGAAGGAAGGAAGGAAGGAGACTAGGGGGAAGGAAAGGAGGCCAGTGGAACTGAAGGAATGAAAGAAGGAAAGAAAAGAGGAGAAGAAAGGAAAGAAGGTGGGGAGAAAGGAAGGAAAGAAAGAACGAAGGATGAAGGAAAGAAAGATAGAATGAAAAAAAGGAAGAATGAAGGTTGAAGAAAGAAGAAGGAAAATAGAATGAAGGACGGAAAGAAAGAAATAACAAAAGACAGAAAGAAGAAAGGACGAAGAGGGAGCTAGAAATAAGGAACCCATAAAAGAAATGTGTTTTTGCCTTCTTGTTGATATGAAAGATGAAAAGGCATACCGTAAAATGAAAAGCTATTTCGACAAAGGGTTCGTACGGGACATTGTAGCCACCACAGTGAAAACAAAAGGTGACAGGACCAATGTAAATCCCAAATATATGACTTATCCATAATGCAAAATGCAAAAAAAAAAAAAGATGCACGATGCTAAACGTGCACTGAATGCTATTTTTAAAACTTTCATTTCCAATTGTTCCATCATTCTTGGAGAAGTGGAATAGACGGAACGCGTGAGATTAATTTCTTTCAAAAGGTCAAAAATATTCAAATGTTGTATGAGCACGAATGGATGAATGTCATGGAAAATAAAAAGGGTAACGTGAATAACCCTGCAGACCAAACGGGGAAGAATTGAAAAAAAAAAAAAAAAAGAAAAAAGAAGCGAGGTTGAAAAGTAGAAATAGCAGAATCTTGGCTAAGAAGACTGCACGTTGTTAAACATAATGATTAGGTCTTGTGCATAATGATAGGTGCTAAAAATCCCTTGGGAGAGATATGTATTTATCCATAACTAAGAATTAATCAACGGAGCAATCCCCTAAATAGCGCAAAGAAGAATTGGAGGCGGAACAGTCGATGTTCAAGACGCTTCATTGAAAAGAATAGAGTGTTGGGTACCAAAAACAACTTACTACCCCTTCTAGTGTATTATTACTCTTATATATATATATATATATATATATATATATATATGTATATATATATATATATGTGTGTGTATATATATATATATATATATATATATATATTGTCTACAATGAGATATTATAGCAATACTCTTCCAACTCTGGAAAGGAGCATTGTGGTAAATGGGGAATTATGTATACATAAATATATCACTTAATTCGGTCCTACTGACAGTCCAGTTCGGTATAGGGCAAGGGTAGAGTATCTGCCTCTGCCTCTGGGTCTGAAGCGAAGATTTCGACCCTACTAAGCGGTACTGGATGGGTTACTGGATTGTGTATAGCCACACTGAAGAGTTGTAGTACGACGAAACAGCTGTCTGTGGATGACACAATTATCAATTATATATATATATATATATATATATATATATATATATATGTGTGTGTGTGTGTGTGTGTGTGTGTGCGCGTGTGTTTGTGTTTTTTGGACAAAATATATTGCAGTGACAAATAGAAGATTGTCACGTACATTTTTCATCATTTTCTCCCGGGGAAAAAAAGCAAACGGAAAAGAGAATTCCACAAATAAAAAAAGAATCGAGAAAAAAAGGTGAAGTATATGAATACATCAAATTTTCAATTGACGCCAAAAAAAGAGAATGAGTGTCAGACGAACGAATGAATAGTATTATTATTATTATTATTATTATTAGTAGTAGTAGTAGTAGTAGTAGTAGTTAGAAGACCATCATTCTGATTATGGTTTTGGTTCTGCAGGAGCGTACTTGTGGGATTAAAAATCACCCCCATTCCCCCATTGAAGGGATGCCCTAAGGTTCTATCAATAGTAATTCACCCATCGAATTCCTACTGGTATTATACAATAACAAATAACTTTAAACCAATAGTTTCCAACCTTTTCATCGTCGAGGAACCCGTTTATTCAATTCACTCAAAATTAACTTTCCTATGATTTCTTCGAATGCGATGCATTGTTTTGTTTTCAAATTTGTGGGATATGCATTTGCTCATTCAACAAACTCACGGTCCTTTGAAAAGTCTACCCCATATACGCACGAACATACACGTCCATACGCACACGCATATATATATATATATATATATATATATATATATATATATATATATATATATATATATATATGTATAAAGGCAATGACATGCTAGAAGGAGTAGCGAGTCGTTTTGGGTCCCCAATATTTAATGAACCCATTAGTACTTGTGGACTTTCAAGGGTCTGCGCTCCCGTTCTCGGCTGGGAACCAAATAAAAGAGAGGGGTAATCGAGGGAGATAAATCATAGAAGCTGCGAATAAAATCTATCATCTTTAATTTCAATCGATTTTTGATAGATTCCTCGAGAACTGCTTATTCAAACTACTCTAAACTCGATACTGCCTTGTGTGCAAATAATTTTATCCAACGGATGTCGCCTTCGCACAATCTACAGTTGTTGAGTAATCGCGGTGCCTTAGACTTCTCGAGGACTACTGATCAAAACAACTTCTAACTCAACAATGCACAGAATTATATATCTGATCAACGTCAACTTCGTACAATGGACAGTCGTGGAGAAATTGCGGTAACACTAAATCTCCCGAGAAGCGCTGATACAAAAAAACCTTCAAATTTGACACTTCCTTGTGTACTGACAAATATATCCGGTGAATGTCAATTTCGTGTAATGCCCAGTTGTCGAGTAATCGCAGCACGTTAGATTTTTAGAGAACTGAAATGAACTTGACATTGCATTGCTGTGTGTGCTGAAAAATATATCCGTCGAATGTCAACTTCGTACAAGGGACAGTTGTCGAGTAATCACAGTGCACATACACACATAACTGTAGTGAGGTATAGTTAATAAATTCGACCTGTGGTATTCCAAGTTGCATACACATTTACTATTATTATTATTATTACTATTATTATTATTATTGATAATGATAATATGAAGTACTACTGAGAAATACACCACATATGAACAGACAACGTGTAAGACTATGGGACAAATAAAAGATAAGACAAAAAGGTATCCCCGTGGCATAGGAGGAGATACTTCAGAGGAGACAAGCCAAAGAGGCAAGGCTGAAGAGATAAAGGCAAAGGACTGTCCAATACACACAGAATCAAGATCTGAACGGAGAAAGAAGACAGAACATAAAGCTGGATGCCATAGAGACAAAGAACTACTGGAACAGCACGTGGGGACACCCGAAAAGACACGTCAAAACCCTGGAATGGTTAGAAAACATGAAAAGAGAACTCAAGGACAATGGATAACCAATAGTATTGAAAGGAGGCACATTGAAATATGCTCTCAGAAAAATAGCCAACTGAAGATCACCAGGACCTGAAGGGATCCACGAATATTGGTTTAGGAAATTCACAGAACTACCCTCATCAAAGGGCCATGAAAAAGGGGACCTAGCAAGCAATTATAGACCTATCACGTGCTTACTACTCATGTGGAAAATCCTGACCAGACAAAATATAGAAAGAAAAGGACTATTACCATTAGAAGGGAGAGGATGCAGAAGAGGAACCAAGGGGGCGAATGACTTGCTCTACATTGACCAGATGATCTTAAAAGAAGTAAGAAAAAAGACGAAAACATTTCAATGAGATGGATAGACTAAAAAAGAGCATACAACATGATTTGACATAGCTGGATACTCGAATGCCTCAGATTGTTCAAGATCAGCGAATTAGTGGTGAGACTCATCACCAACTCTATGAAAAACTGGACAGTGGACTTGAGAGCCAGAGAAGAAAATTTAGCAGAGGTAAGTGTAAAAAAGGGGAATCTTCCAGTGAGACTCGCTGTCTCCATTACTATATGTTTTAACTATGATACCGCTCAACAGAATTATAAAAAACAGCAAAGGATACCAATTCTCCAAAACAAAGGGAAAAGTCAACCAACTTATGGACGAAAATTATTTGCAAATAACAGGGGAGAGCTCGAAACGCTGTTCAATAAAGTAAAAGAATACAGTGATGATATTGGGATGGAGTTTAGAATAGAAAAAAGTGCAATAATAGTAATGTACGAAGGAAGGCTCGCAGCGGCAGAAGGAGTCGAATTCCCAGACAGTAAGAAGATTAGAGCTCTGACCACTCGACTGATACAAATACCTGGGAGTTCTCAAATGTGACTCAATGAAACAGGAAGAAATGAAAGAGAAAATAAAGAGAGAATACCTTCGAGGGATAAGAAAAATATTTGAGACCTAACTAAACAGCAGGAACCTTATAAAAGGAATGAACACACGGGTTGTATCGGTCGAAAGATACACTGAGCCATTCCTTGGATGGACAAAGGAAGAACTCCAGTCAATGGAGCGGTGACCAAGGAAGCTCATGGCTATACACAAAGCATTACACCCCATAGATGACATGAATAGACTTAACATGAAGAGAAAAGAAGGCTGCGGAGAGCTTATCAGCATAGATGTCTGTGTCCAGAAGACCAAAGCAGGTCTAGAAAAGTACGTGCAAGCAAACAGTGAAGACATCATGAAGAGTGTCCGAAGCAGCGCAACGAACAACAAGAAGGTTGAGAACAATGGAGCAGTACATCAAATTAGGACAGAAAAATGAAAGGGAAAAAAACTCTACGGAGAATTTAGAAGACGAATACAGGATGTGGCAGACGAGAGATCATGGACGTGGCTACGAAAAGGAAACCTGAAGAGAGAAATAGAATTGTTCACCATGGCAGCTCAAAACAAATAAATTAGAACAAACTATATCAAAACAAAAATCGACGGAACGCAGACAAGCAGCAAGTGCCCCTATGTGGGGAAAGAAATGAGACCATAACTAGTGAATGTAGTCAACTAGCTCAGAAGATGTACAAACAGACAGGATAGAGTAGCAACAGTGATGCACTGGGAACTGAGTAAACGAATGGGATTTAACCATGCGGAAAAATGGTACCAGCACAAACAGGGTACAGTCCTGGTGAATGGAAACTACAAATTACTCTGGGGCTTTGACATCCAAACAGACCACCTTATCCAAGCGAGAAGACCGGACCTAGTGATCGTGGACAAAAGGAGGAAGACCTGACAAATAATAGACGTGGTCATACCTGCAAACCATAGAGTAAAGAGGAAAAAGAGTTAAAAACTGGAAGAGAACTGACAAGAGACTTGAAGAAGGTGTGGAACATGAAATTCAAGGTAGTACCAGTAACAATAGGTGCTGAAACCGTACTAAAGACACTAAAGACGAGATTGAAGGAATTAAGGATAAAAGGAAGGACCACAGCACCGCTAGGAACTGCACGAATACTGAAAAAAGTACTAGAAATTTAAGAACTTCGACCCAGCTGTTAGCAGTGGCCTACTGGAGGGAAAATAAGAAAAAACAAACACCCAAATGGTGGTGGAGGTACTTGAGGGAGAAACGAGATGAGGGGAGGACTGAAGACCTGAATAAACTTACTATCACTCAGCCTTCAGCGATTACCACAGACAACTGGTGTGAAACTGTAAACCACAGTAATGCTGTGGACTTCTAGAATGTGGAGAAGATGGATTTAAACTTGAGGAGACTTGTTGTCACTCAACTTCTAGTAGTGACCACCAGGCAACTGGCGTGAAATAATAATAATAATAATAATAATAATAATAATAATAATAATAATAATAATAATCGACACGACAATACCTTGGTCAATGACTAATATATCTGGTGAATATCAACTCTATACAAAGACTAGTTGTCGAGTAATTACACTGCTTTTACACATGCACACACACACTCACACACGCGTGCGCGTGCACGCACACGCGCATGCACGCACACGCGCATGCACGCACACGCGCATGCACGTACAATACTCGCACAAATAAAGAGATTTCTTCAGTTGTGGTTCGATGAAAAAGAAGCAATGAAAAAGTGAAATACAAATGATGTCACATTTCCGATTGACGTCAAACAAAGAGAATGAGTGGCAGAGCCATAAAAATAGAAATAGTTGGATGACCATCACACCGATTGTATTTGAGGACTGTGCTTTTATTGGGGGTCTCAAATATGACTGACAGCACGAAAAATAAAATGGTAGCAGTTACGTTCAAATGAAAAAAAAAATCTTTTTTAGAATAACAAATGAACGTCTTTGCTGAGAAAATACAGACAGGATTTTCGGAAAAGAAATTACGAAATAATTAAAATTTCTTTTCATATCTTCTTTTTTCTTTCTCTGAATAGCTATCAACTGACTGCAGAATAGTCAACGCATGTTTCCTCAGTTCTTAAGTCTGGCTCGTTATCTATGTACGTATCAGTCGTACAGGCCTCACCGATTGAGCAAGAGGGCTGAAAATTCCAAGATTTACTCTCTATCATTTCTACAAAAACATTTCTTTTTCCTTTCAAAACCCCGCTCTCTCACATAGCACATAGGGATTCGAGATACAATGTAATTTTTATAATAAATTGGTCACTTAATTTATGTCCAGCAGCATTTTTAAAGATTCAAACTTTTTTTGTGATCCGAAAAAAGATCCTGTTTCTATTTCTTTAATTGATCATCTGAATGAAAAAATACTGCCAAAACATTTGGCACGTGACAGTTTTTATTGAGAGACTTACCTGACGCATTTCTCTCCAGGCATTCTATTATCATTATTATTATTATTATTATTATTACTATCATTATTATTATTATTATTATTATTATTATCATTATCATTATTATTATTATTATTATTATTATTATTATTATTATTTTTATTACTATTATTATCATTACTCTTATTATTATTACTATTATTATTACTATTATTTTTATTATTACTATTATCATTACTGTCATTTTTATTACTATTATTATCATTACTATTATTATTACTTTTATTATCATTACTATTATTACTCTCATTATTATTACTATTATTATTACTATTATTATTACTTTTATTATTATTACTATTATTATTACTATTATCATTACTATCATTATTATTAATATTATTATTACTTTTATTATTATAACTATTATTATTACTATCATTATTACTTTTACTATTATTACTATTATTATTATTGTTATTATTATTATTATTATTATTATTATTATTATTATTATTATTATTATTATTATTATTATTATTATTATTATTGAGGGATATTTTCCCGTTTTTTTTTTAATTATAATTATGCATACGCACATATCTCATCACAAAATATCTCCAAATGTTAATGATGGATTTCAATAACGTTTTGTTGAAGGGTGAAAAATATGTTGTGAAAAAAAAATTGGTTGAATTCTGAAGTGAGTTCTTGCAAGATCTCATCTCATACGTTGCGGTTATGTGTCCAAACCACATGATATTCTTAATTTCTTTTTGTCCACTAAATATCTCCAAATCTTATGGATGGATTTCAATGATATTTTGCGGAAGGGTGAATAATAGGCTGTGAAAGAAGTGATTAAATTTTGAAGTGGGTCCTTGCATAACTACCTCCCATACGTAGCAGTAATATGTCAAAACCATATAATCTCTTTTTGTCCACTAAATATCCCCAAATCTTATCGATGAATTTCAATCAAACTGTCTGGAAGAACGGACAATTGACCACGAAATAACTGATTACCTGTTCGATTGGTTCCAAGCAAAATTACCTCCCCTTTGTCATACTTATTGGTCCAAACAACATTGTCAAAATGTCCAGTTTGTCCACAGGATATCTCTGAGAGTACTGAATGGGTGGACATTAGTGTTAGAGATTGGTGGTAACATTTTGGGTAGGAATTTTTGATTGAGAGATATTTTTCCATTTTTAATTACATTTATAAAAAGAAATCAAGCAAAGAATCACACTAGGATGGCAAGCCTTTGGCAGAGCTAGCTCAACCTTAAAAAATAATAAGATCCCATTTATCTTAAAAAGAAGGGTGTATAACCAATGCATCCTCCCAATATTTACTTATGGAGCTGAAACATGGAACCTAACCAAGAGACAGATCCGCAAATTGAGAACCATGCAACATGCAAATGAGAGAATAGTGCTGGGCTTCGCATGGAGAGACTACAAGACAGTGCAGTACATCCGGGAAAAGACATGAGTCAGGAACATCATAGAATCCATTAAAATGGCGGTGGGCTGGCCATGTTGCAAGAAAGGCAGACAACCGATGGACATCACGACTCACGACATGGATCCCCCGAGATCACATGCGCAACCGAGGCCGGCAGAATATTAGTCGGAGAGACGAGCTGGACAAGTTCAGAAAGTACTGGCTCCTCGAAGCCCATGATAGAGAGATGTGGCGAATCCTGGGAAAGGTTTATGTCCAACGATGGACGTTAAAAGACTGATGATGGTGATGATGAATGTATACGCTCATGACAGTCCACATGATATATCTAAAAGTTCTCCATGAACTTCATTTCGGATTTTGTGAGAGGATAGGGTATAGGCTCCGGGAGTATTGACTGAACTTTCGAGCGGATCCATGCACAATTATCTCCTCTGCATTGTTGTCACATCACCAAATTATCGGAGACAATCTTTGTCTGCATGATATCTCCAAAAGTTCTCAATGGATTTCAATGATATTTAGTGGAAGGGTGAGCATCTAGCTATGAAAAAACAAAAACAAAAAAAAACAATTGAATTTTGGGGCAGATCCATGATTAATTACTCCATCTGGTAATTGTGTTGGCACAGGTATGGACTATCTTAGTTTTTTTCTAATCAATTTTGTCTATATTTCTTCTCGATTCTTGTTAGAGTGTGTATAAAACGGACCTCTTCCCTATTGACTTCTTTCTTCTCATTCAGTGGCTAATTGTTTTTATTGATGTTTTTATCAGAACAAAATTGTGTGACAACTGAAGCTGATTACTTTTTACTTGAATTTAATGATTCCAGTCTTTTGTTTTATCGTTTCTTCTTTTATATATGTAATGTGTGTTAAAGGAAAATAAAGTTATACATAGATGAGCAGAAAGATACCCTCAAGGTAAGACCACGCCCCACCTACCATGTGTATGTTTTGAATGTACGCTTTTTTTCTTGAATAAAGACGTTGTTGTTGTTTTTGTTACTCTTCTTCTTTTTCTTCTTCTTCTTCTTCTTCTTCTTCTTCTTCTTCTTCTTCTTCTTCTTCTTCTTCTTCTTCTTCTTCACTCTTTTCTTCTATTATAATCGTATACAAAAACAGTCAACACAGGTTTCTTCAGTGTATTAGTTGGTTTGGCTGTCTTGATAGTAAGATTATGCTAAATTGGTCCCTCAGTTTGTGTCAGACAGTAATGGAGAAATGTGGCAGAAAACTCAAAAATATACTACTTATTATGTCTAGAAAAAATTAGTTCTCTTTGTTTTTTTTTTAGATTCAAAACCGAAATAGATTTTTAATGGAGGTTCAATTTAGAATGTAAGATTATGCTAAAGTGTCCCCTTTTTGTTTCCAGCAGTATTTCCCCTTGATTATTGAAAATTCTGACTTTTTCAATGATCACCACCCAGCAAAAGACGAGAGAAGTAACTTATTAATTGATCCCACAATCTTCCATTTTTGATTGATCGCCCCTAACACGACACGCTGCAAAAATACGTTTGTCATGTGACGGTTTTTTTTTTCTCATTTTCCTCCTTTTTCATGAATTCCGTCAAAGTCTCCTCAAGCTCCTCCAGTCTCCTTTCACTGCTCTTTGGTTCTGTTTCCAGACCTCCGATCTCTATTGGTACTACTGTCATCTTGATATTCCATATTCACCTCCAGTTCTTTTGCAAAGTCTAGGGACTAATTGAGCTTTCCTATTTCTCTCTGCTTAATCCTGTGGTCAGCTGGAAGAAAGAAATCTTATCTAACTCAGCCTTTCCTCTTTGTTCGCCGCAATTAGATCTGGGCTTCTGGCCTGGATTGGGCGATCTGTTTAACTCCCAGGTGGTTTTATCTTTTTTTTATTCATGGGTTTAGTTCTCTTGGACATATTCTAATCAGTGCATATGCCATCAGTCCGTATGATGGAAACTGTCGCTTGCATAGTTCAACGTGGATCACTTTCCCTAACCAGTCATGGCTTGTCTTATACACCTTATGGTCTGATTTATTTCATTTTCTTACTGTGAAAATGATTGTCTCCATCTTCGTCTCCAATAGTCTACATTTGAAATCCCCCTGTGTCTTATATATTTTAACTCTTTTATGATTTGTCCCACCCTCTTCTTTTTATTTTCTCTTTCTTCTTCTTCTTCTTCTTCTTCTTCTTCTTCTTCTTCTTCTTCTTCTTCTTCTTCTTCTTCTTCTTCTTCTTCTTCTCTATTTCATCCTTCTTCTTTCTTCTTTTTCATTCTCTTCTCCTCCTTTTTTCTCCTTCCGTTCTTCTTCTTCTTCTTCTTCTTCTTCTTCTTCTTCTTCTTCTTCTTCTTCTTCTTCTTCTTCTTCTTCTTCTTCTTCTTCTTCTTCTTCTTCTTCCTCCTCCCTTTCCATTTTTCCATCCTCCTTTTTTCTATTTCTTTTTCTTCTTCTTCTCACCACCATCATCAATATTATTATTATTATTATTATTATTATTATTATTATTATTATTATTATTATTATTAGTAGTAGTAGTAGTAGTAGTAGTAGTAGTAGTAGTAGTAGTAGCATTATTATCATCGCTCATTTTGTGTTTCTTCTGGTAATTATTATTAACGATCTACTTTTTCCCTTACAGAACTTGTGAAAGTGGGACTGTTTTCTGCCGTGAATGTCGCCTTCCATTCGTGTCCCCATCGCCGACAACTCACTCGGGGGAAATTAAATATGTCGTAATTGGAAACGACTGGAAACAAAAGAAGAACAGAAATTTAAAAAAAAAGATGGTTTCCGAAGGATTGTCGAAACAAGAAAAAAAAACAGTTAGTCTCTCAATAGAAACCGTCACGTCGAGGCATCCCATTTATCAATTGTAGAAAAAAAATGGGTGATCAATGATCTTTCTTATCTGATCTCTTGTTGGGCAGTGATCACTAAAAAGAGTCCGAATTTTCAGAAGAAAAAAACAAGCATGACTGCTGCAGTGCCCAAACGAAGGGATCAATTTAGCATAAACAAACATTGCAAATTGAAAAAAAAAACTTAAGAAATCTGTGTTGGCAGTTTTGGTGACCAGCAAGGCCAGCAAGCTTTGCCAAATTGAAAACTGGGAAAACCTTTGTTGACAGTTTTGGAAACATCCTAGCCAGGAAACGAGACGAATTTGAAAACTGAAGAAACCTATAACGACAGTTTTTGTGACAGTCTTGGTTGATGGTTTCAAAAAATGGTTCAGGAATGAAATGTCGAAACGAGAAAAAAAAAAGCAAGAAAAAAAAAGATAAAAAAAAACAAGATAGAAATCGAGAGAAATTAAACACAATTCTAGAAAGATAACTATGAAGCACTCAGAGAATGCATAGTTCTGTCAACGCCATGCATTCAACAGGGGAAACTGAAAATAAGAAAAACAATTTTTTTTACAAATTAAGAAGAAATATTTTAAATTACGCAGCATATATGAGAATTTAGATCGCAAAGGAACAAATGTATAGAAATTCAAATGTATTAATATTTAGTTACTTCCCTTAAAACTCAAATTTAGCTCTATTTATCAACTATTTATTTTTAATCTCTTCTCCCAAAGTCTGCTCCAATAGAAATTGTAAGGTGACCAATGGTCTTTGGTGAACATATTATGTTTGGGATGATCAATTTAAAAATTGGAAAAAGGGGTGATAAATGAATAAATTATTTCTTGCGTCTTTTGTTGGGCAATGATCTTTTAAAAAAGTTCAAGTTTTCCAAAAAAAAAAAGTAGAAGCGTGAATGCTGCCAGGCACAAACCAAGTGGACCAATTTAGCATGAACTTACATTGTAAATTGAAATCTCTGATGAAAACCTATTTTGGGGTGGAATTTTAATGAAGGAAAATAATGCTTGGTTTTTTTTTCGAAAATTTGGACTTTTCTAATGATCACACAACAAAACGCAAGATGGGTAATTCATCACCACTTTTTCGAATTTCATTAATTGATCACCAATAACAACATGACATGCTGCTAAAAAACGTTGGCCACGTCTATTGGGTGATTAACCAGACCTTTGTATATACCTCTACATTAAAGTGATTGGTAAGCATTTATTGCTTTTCAATGTCAATGGAACTGTAACTTCGATGTAATACTTTTCTATACCTATGGTTTCTACTTTCAAAGTAGAAGGTTATTTCTGAAACTTACTGTTATACAGGACTGGTTCAGGCTTAATAGAGCCCTCAAGATATTTGGCTAATAAGACACTGCTGTTTTATGACCTTATAGAGACCCGATGAGTTTGTAAAATTATCAATTCATAGATAGAAACATCAGAGGATCACTGTTGGCAACTTTTAAATTGTAATTTTACTTCCTGTTGGCATTTTAGCTACATTTCTGATCGAATCAGACTTATATACATAAATATACATAGTACTTCAATCAACCAGCACTTAATGACATCATGCAATACAAATTCTAAATGTTACAGATAGTTCCCGACTTGAAGGTTGTCAGTCGAATAAATCATGGGTTAAATGCACTTTTAAATGTGTACTGAATAGCTTTAAAGGTTTAAATTTTCGTTCTTGAATATTTTTTTTTCCCGAAATGAATTGTTCTGTCTCTGTTGACAATGTTACGTTTCCTCCGGGGTGCATGCCTGGGCAAAGTGCATCGAGATCCTGAGATGTCTGGTCGTCAGAATCCTTCGTCGAGCTTTGCTGATGTAGTCCAAAGGAAAGAAAAGGGTGATTCGTCTGGCATCATTATTACTTTATGACCAGAACCATTTATTTAAGTACTTAATTAAAAAAGAGTCTTAGAATGAATATAATATAATGTTAATTACTGGAAAAGGGAGACCACTGCAACTACTTGGGACAACGAATGTCTATGAAACCCTCCAGAGTAGAAAAAATCAAGCGAAGAATGACTCAAGGATGGTGAGCTTTCGGTTAATCAAGCTTAAACTTTGAGATCATCTGATTACTTTAAGGTATACAACCAATGGACCCTTCCAAAAGTCATTTATGGGGCAGAAACATGGAACTTAATCAGAAGATTGACCCTCAAACTGAGAACTGTGCAACGTGCCAAGAGAACCATGCTCAGCATCATATAGTGAGATCACAAGACAGCACAATATATTAGAAAAAAGACAGGGGTCTGAGATATTATAGAATCGATTTATAAATTCGATTTGCAATGGGCTGGCCACGTTGCACGAATATCTGATAGCTGCTGGACATCACAACTCGCAAAGTGGATCCGCGGAGACCGTATGCAAAACTGTGTCCAGAAAAGAAAAGATAGCGTGACTAACTAGACAAGTTCAAGAAATATTGGCCCAGCAAATCATTGAATCTTGTGGAAGGTCTATATTTATCAACGGGCGCTGGGGGCCCTATGACAATGGTGATGATGATGATGATGATGATGATGATGATGATGATGATGATGATGATGATGATGTACAATTTGTAATGGAAGCAAACGAGAATCGCATGAAGAATGCTGGCCTCTTTTTTTTTAATCCTTCTTTGTAGTCTGCGGTGGTGTCAGATCTCTCACAACAAAACATTTGGAGCGAATCATTGTTTCTACGTATCGATCGCTGATTCAGTTTCGCCGGAATCACTGCCAGAAGTCAACATCCGTTGAAGAGTCGGAAGTAGCGAACGAAGAACGGGAGGCTTTCTCTAAACATTCGCCAAGATTCAAAGTGTCAACGATTTCGTGTACGTAGGTGTGGCATTTACAGTTAGGGCAAGAAGTATCAGATACATCGCAAAATGTCAATTTCAACATACTTAATATGAAATATAGGCTAACCTTATGGAACCAAGCCACACACATACATGCACACGCATATACACGCACATACGTATACAATACTCTATTCTAAAATGATTAAAATATAAAAATAGTGCAGTTGATATTTTAAAATTTGATATTTTTATTAAATTAAAAGTGATGAATGTATTTTTAATACAACTGAGTAATGTTTACAAATAACTCTCGACGAGTTTCATAATATATTCACCATTAAACACGCGTCGAGTGTTTTCCCTTTCTGAATTTCTATATGCAATCTGAGATTATAACCGACACGACTGCTTTAATATTCACATGAGTGAACATTTAATAGAAATGACACGAAGCCCAAGTCCTATCTGTTGTCATATTTACTGATCCCTCATCGTTAAAAACGTTTTTTGGGTAACCTACGTAAGTAAGCCCTATTTCAAAAAATATCTAATATGAAATAATATGAATATTCAATACACATAAAACCTTTTATAAAATGACAAACAACATGTTTGACATGAACTATATTGATAAGAAAGAGAGGTGGTGTTTGATCAACATTGCTGGGATGCCATGTTAATGTAACTGTTTTGTTTTTAAAACCACCAAAACGGTTACATGATAAACAACTGATGATCCCAGCAAGAGACTATTTATACATTGTACCGTAATAACAAAGTATAAGTGAAACTGGGAAAACACTGAAGAAAATTACATAAATTTCATTGACAAATATAACGAAATGGTTGACACAAAAAAAAGCGAGTGATTTGTCACTAATTTGGATACGAATGGTTTTATAAACTTAATAATTATTTCTTTTGTTGACTAGATATTTGGCTATTGTGAATTTTTGATGCGAAAAAAGATCTCCCAGAGTTTGCAGAAAATGGCTAATTTGGCACCATAGGCATAATTAATGCAGTAAAGGCCAAACTGCATTCTAATTGGTTTATAATCATAGGCCTCCCAATCCGACGACTGCTATTAGTTGATTTGCTCTTTGATAAATCATTTGACGATGTGTAATTATTTTTCACGTGTAAGCAGTTATGATTTGTAAGATTTCATAAAGAGAATATCCCTGGAGATTCTTCATGACCGAGATTCCCGTCATACCTCGTAAAGGTCGCAATTTCTTTGGTCAGTAACGGAGGATATAGCTGTAGTCAACATGAGCTCCTGCTAAGGCTCGGCTCTATTACAGCTTCAAAATATAAGAAATTTGAATCAAAAATTAATATCAATATGAAAAGAACTATGAAAAAAATAAAACAAGACTTAACCTTGAGAAATTATAAATAAAGAAAAACAGAAGGGCAGCAAATATCCGTAACAGGGAAAATACTTTTGAAATTCAAATTTCGTCGAATATGAAGCTGTTGAAGCATGTTAGAATAGACATTTTGTAATGTATCGGTTATATTTTGCCCCCCATCTATACGGGTTAGCGATATTATTTTTTGTGAGGATAGATATCCGCTGAACCTTCGTTAGTCTGACACAAGGCCCAATGGTGAGGAGTGGAAGTGGCTGAATTAAAGATAGTCATGGATGTCGTCAGAGAACGCATCTCTTGTGTCCAGTGACCAAGTGAGTACATGTCGCGAATCACGTGACCAACTTGTAAACGTCATGCTGATGTGGTTTTGGCCGAAGGGGCGTATTTATAAGGGGACTAATAAGCATTCACGTTCAAAGAAAACGGCATTCACGCTTGGGGATCATTTGCAAGAAATTCTTCCCACCCTTTTGTTTCAAGTGTCAAGCATATTAGGAGCATGCCCAGGGTGGCTACAATGACATAGCTGATTTCACATATAGTCAGACTGTGTCATTCCTGGGATGTAGAGCCTTGTGCAAAGTCATTAACTTCCCTTCTCAGTCCTGCTCCTTAAAAACTGTCAACCACAACTACCAGCATAGGTTTCTTCACAGTTTGAGTTGGTCTGGATGGATGGCTTTGAATTCGTAATATATGTACGTAAATCATGCGTGCAGGCTGCACCAATTGAGCTAGGGGGCTAAAAAAAGTTGAACATTTACTCTTTAGAAGTCTAGAAAACACCTTTTCTTTTTGCTTTTTGAAAATCTACCACCCCCAAATCAGCTTTTAAGGGGTAGGGATCATTTGCAATTTGAGCTTATGTTAAATTGGCTGCTAAGTGAGTGTCCGGCAGCATTCACGCTTGTCTGACGAAAAATTGGACTTTTTTTAGTGATCGACAAAAGGTAAACGAATAACCGATTTGCTGATCTCCCCCTTTTTCCAATGTTTTAATTGATCACCCTGAAACGACATGCAACCAAAAGACATAGGTTACGTTACGGTTTCTATTGGATAACTAACCAGACCAGTTAATATCATTCTTAAATAGAAATGGCACTTTGAAAAGCACCATTATCTCACACCATTACCTGTATATATAAGATGGGAAATGACTAAATCAGATTTATGAAAAAAACAGGTCAAGATAGTCACTCGATAGAAACAATCACATGACCAATATCTTTCTGTAACATGTTGTGTTGGGGGTGATCAATGAAAGCATTGGAAAAAGGGAAATCAATTAATGAATTTTGCCATTTTTGGGGAAGTGCTCAATACAAAAGACCGAATTGATGAAAAAGAAACAAACGTGGACACTGCCAGGCACAACCCAAGGGGCCAATTTAGCACGTACTTACGTTACCTTTAAAAAGTAATCCGGGTGTAATTTGAAAAAAAAAAACAAACAAAAAAAATCTGTTTCTTTTCAAATATGATGAGTAGCAAATGTTTAAAATTTCATTCATCTAGCTCCATTAGTGCAGCCAGTGTGCACGATACACCGATTAATAGCCAACAAGAAAACCAACCAGTCACCAGGCCAGCCAGACTCTCCTGAAGACTGAATAAACGACACTTCTAATTTACGGTTTTTATATGAACAAATCAACAATGGTGAACAGTTATATCCTTTTTGTATTATATGTGCGTGATTTGTGTGTTTGCTTGTTTGTTCTTTGTTACAGCAGTTCTGGCCATACCGTTTTGTCTACATACTTGGAAATTGGCATCAGTACTCCCAACTGAATTTTTTTGGGGGAAGGGGGGAAAGAAGCTTTATTGATCTATTGGGGGCCTTATTTTGACGGGTGTCCAGATGTTTTCATTTTCTCTATTTCAGATATTTTCCAAATAAAATCAATTCTGACCATATTTATTCTTCGATGGGATTTTGTTTATATGACTCCGAATTTTCACGCAACGGTTGTTCATTTTAGCTATTTTAGTTTAGACACGTACATATCCGGCAGCCAGACAGACCCACTTAAAAACTGAAGAAACATGTGTTAACAGTTTGGGTATCAATTTTGGTTGACGGTCTCTGAGAGAGCATTTTAAGGTAATGCTCTGTGCACAAGTCAAAATCTTTACCTAATATTCAGAGGATTAGACACAGGTGGATCTTATACAAATTGATATCGACACAAGGGAAGACAAATTTGCGCGTTGCAAACGAGAATCGATCGATTTTGTTTCTAATGTTCCAAAGATCACTACGCATGCGCATATGATTAGGAGAGGCGGCCATGATGTCCTATTTATGACTGTTAATGTATTCATGAAAAGGAAAGACGGACACTGACTCAGACTAAGTGGGACAAGACTGGCTGCTGCAGGGTGAAATACTGAATACGATTACAACAAATTTTGTATTGTATTATATATCATAAATAAAATCTCATTACAAAATGTATATTTTTGTATAAATATACTTATCTATTCTGTTGAGGATTGTTCTTGTTATGTTTTTGTTACGGTAAAAAATGAAGTCCACAAGAGATAGTGATATATATTTATGCTTTTTTTTCAATTGCTCTCTAATGTTTTTTATTACTTTTTCACATTGTTTTATTTATTTGTTAAATTAAAAGATATTATTTGTTTAAGAATAATAACAAGACCGCCAAAAATTTAAAAAAAACAAACATTAGTGAACAGTTGAAAGCAAAAGCAACTAATTGTGGTGTAAGTTGACTTAACAAACTTTGATAAGAAAATATCATATAATGCTTGCAAGGAAAATAATTATAACTCCAGTCAACTATTACATTTTATTTCATAGTGTAGGTTAACTTCTGAGTATATATATAACCGTAAAGCCCTGATCAATTATCTTTCTGAAGACTAAAAGAAAGCGAAATAAAGGCATATAATTGTCACAGACAACATTTATGCATTGAATCGACATATTGTCTCTACTGCAAGTAGTGTGTACTTTTAGAATGAAGATTATGCGACTTATGGTATATATTTCACCTACACAGACACACACATGCAAACACACATACACACTCACACACACATACATATATATATATATATTTATAAATTGTCATACTATATTGAAGATCTTTGTTTGAAATGATCTCCTGTTATTACACAGTGAATGTATCATCCGGCGTAGACAACGTAAATAGAATAAAAAATTAAAGAAAATGGTGCTGATGCAGAAGTCGTATCTGCGACTGATAAGGTAGCTGCTTTAACGTAGCGTTTTTCTCACTATTGAACTAAACAGCCGCCGGTTATGCAAAGGCCCGGATAACTGTCTCAACTCCTAATTCTCACCTTATTTATTCATGGCCTATACCAGCTCAACGCGAAAAGTATGGAAAGAAATGACTATATGATCCGACAGAATGATCGTAAATTGCGTTATTGTTATTACTTCTTTCTCTTTTAGTTGATTTAACGAATGGAGATGGTGCATGGTCGAGTAGCCTCTTCTAAAGCCGGCTTGTTCCCGTGGTTGCTTCTCATCTAGCGTTTTTATGATTCGGTAAGTAAAGATTTGTAGGTGCAGTTGAGTAAACTTATTGGTCTGTAGTTGTTAGGGTCTTCCGAACTCCCTTTTCATACAAAAGTATTATGATTGCTGTGTACCAACTTTCCAAGACTTTACTTTGTTTTAGGCATGAGTTGAATAGAATAGCTAGTTTCCCAGGGAAGATCTCGCCAGCTTTCTTTAGTAGGTCAATGGTGATCTCGTCTGATCCAGTGGCCTTTCCTTTCTTTGTTTGCTTGAAGGCTTGTTTCATCTCCCATGGTGTAACTTCTGAGAAATCTTCGAACTTATTATTCGCGTCTAGCGTATCGTGTTCGTTGTTTTATAGTCCTTGTTTTAAAGGAGTAGAATTTGGGGTAGAATTCTTGGACACGTTTCACAATCTTATCTGTGTCTCTTGTTACGTCTCCATTTAACTCGAGTATACTAATTACGTTTCCGTCCAGTACTGAGAGCTTGGTTTATAGCTTGAAGCCTCGACCTGTCGTATATCTTTCGTCTCCTTTTCGTTTCTTTTTATTGTTTTAATCAGTTCGATGGCTTCAATTTTCTCTCTTTTTGTCGGTGGCTTGAGGCTTCTGCATTTTTTCAAGAGATTCTCGGTTTCATCCGGGTTTTTACTAATGGTTTAGACATCGCGGCGGCTTCAATAAGAGAGACTGTTATTTCGTTCTTGAATTCTTTGTTGTTTGTTTCGTTCTCCTTCGGTTCAGTTTTATATCTGTTTTCCTGTTTAGGTTTAAAGGATAGAAAGAACTCTTTTAGTATGTTTAGTGGATGCAGTTTAGTGAGGAACATTTTTTCTTTGTTCTTTATTGGTGTTAATTTGCATTTTCATCTTATCATACTTTGGTCTCCTCCTATGTTGACTTGATTTAAGACTTTAATGTCTTTGATAGAATCGCTTTCGCACGCTTGAATGTAGTCTATTTTGTTCTAGGTTCCATTCTGGGACTCTAAGTCGATTTTTTATTAGGTTTCCTCTTGGAGATGTGCATGATTTTGAACCTTTTCACTGTTGCGAAGCTTACATGATCTTCACTTCTCTCTTCCTGTACTTTATATCCGAACTCACCAGTGCAACGTTCATTTCCTTGTCTTCAACCTGTGTGTTGGAGTCTCCCATGATGACATTGAATTATTTCTGGTGTCTTGAAGAAGGGAATTCAAGTCATCATAGAAGTTATCTATCTTCTCCGTGGTCGATTGTGAAGTAAGAACGTAGACTTGTATGGTATGCAGTTTGTACCTCTTTCAGAGTTGTACGGTGACATTGATTATGCAGTCAAAGACAACTTTGAAGTTTACTACGTCATCTTTGAGTTCTTTATTGATTGGAAATCCAACCCTGCTTCGTTTTATTTCCTCTCTTCCGTTGTTGAAATGAAGATGTTTGCTCATTAGTTCGATTAGTTCTCTGTTTTGTGTTTTTTTTTTCATTTCACTGATGCCGATTAGGTCTCATCTGATGATTTAATTTTCTAGATTGGTTAGATAATTGTCTGTTGATAGTGTGCTGACGTTGTACATGTTGATGTATAATGTTGTTCTTTTGGTTTTGGGGTTTTATCTGGATAGTCGCTGTTGAAGCCCATCTCTTTCACCAAAGGCAAGTGATGTGACTGGGTCTTTTGGCACTGACGACTCAGCAGAAACGGGTGTTTTCTTGGTGAAGTGTTTGGGCAGTCGCCTTTGAGGTACATCATCCCCAATCAAAGCAAATGATGTACGTGGGCCTTTTGGGACCGATGACTCAGCAGGAACAGCTGGTATAATTTTCATTGAGCGAACCACGAGAAGGCATTCAACTCAGTGGAAATTCCCAAGTTCATCAAGGCCCTTTTTATAAGGTGCAGACCCCGTATACGCCAGAGTATTGCAACGTATATACAGTCAAAGCAGCTCCTTTATCAGTTCGCACAAAGACTCAGCTCCCCAAAGAGGCAAGACAAGGTGATACCAGCTCATCTAACTCTTTATAGCCTGCCCAGGGAAGATCATCCGAAACCTTGACTCGGAAGATTGAAGAATCAGCATAGACGGCAAACATTTGAGTGACCTTAGATTTGCAAACGATATTGCTCTTTTCGTAGAAAACCTCCACGATCTCCGAAAAAAGCTTGATGAACTGAGTGAAGAAAACAAGAAAATTGGCCTTCACATGAATTTCAGCAAAACAAAGAATATGTTCAATAAATACGTCAGGAATAAACAAAACAATCAAAATTGAAAATGCAGAACTGGAGAGAGTAGACCACTACATCTATATTGGACGACGAATCTCAATGAAATCTTCGAAAGAAGAAGAAATCAAGAATCACTCTATGATGTCGAGCCTTCGACAGAACAAGCTCAACCATTAGAAACAAGAAAGTACTATAAGAGAAGAGTATTCAACCAATGCACCTTCCTAATAGTCACTAATGGAGCTGAAACATGGAACATAACCAAAAGACTAAACCTCAAACTGAGAAACCTGCAACATGCACATAAAAGAATCATGCTCAACCTCACGTGGACAGATCACAAGACGCCACAGTATATCAAGGGAAAAACAGGAGTCTGAGACATCACATAGAAAACTCAAATGGCAATGGGCTGGACATATTGCAAGAATGGTAGACAACCGATGGACATGACAACTCCCAACATGTATCCCCATAGACCATATGCGTGACTGACACTGGCAGAAAACAAGATGGGGAGAAGAATTGGGCAAGTTAAGAAAGGACTGGCCCCGCAACGCCCACGATAGAGAAGTCTGGCAATCTTATTCGAAATGATTTCCTGTAATAGAATGATGAGTGTATCATTTGGTCTAGACACCTGTCGCAGGTTCATTTCTTGTAGCAGTCTTGTTTTCTTTAATTGTTAATTCCATTTACATTGTTTAGGCCAAATGATACATTCAACACGTAATAACGAGAGATCATTTCAAATAAAGAACTTAAATATAATATGACACAATTCATAATCATTCTATTGTATCATATAGCCATTTCCTAACATATATATATATATATATGCCTTTGTTTGAAATTCTCGATATGTATATATATATATATTGAAGAGCAAATGATTCAGAAAAAGCACACGTGATTCATTGAAACAAGGCAGACCCCATTCCAATCTGAAAGACGCAAAAATGATTGGTAGAGCCAAACAGAGTAAAAAAAAAAGATAAGAAAAGACAATTTATCATTGTATCAGTGCTAATTCTGGAATATACAATAATCAAACAGGGTTCTAGAAAATTCCGCACATCTTTAATATTGGTAAAAAAGAATTCAAAACAATATAAAATACCATCGACTAGAAACAAGAAGAGGGTCAGAAGCCGAAATTTTAATCAATAGAAGCCAAAGAATTCGAAGTATCCAACAGAAAACTGAAAACGCCACCGAAACGTGGTGTCATCACGTGGTGTCATCACGTGGTCCCCATAATAACGTTAGACCTTATATATTTTAGAAAATTACTTTAATCCAATTTGCTCACGCTACCAAAGTAAAATGCATAATCAAAAATAAAATGTATACGAAAAAATATTATCTTGTCGTTTTTTCCTGTCATTCGAATAAATCACGCACACACGCACGCGTATATATATATATATATATATATATATATATATATATATATATATATATATATATATATATATATATATATATAGTTCTACAGCTTCCAACAATTTTCCAGTCACTATCAAGAACATGAAATACAAAATGAAACAGAGAAAAAAATAGAAAAGCTCAAAGCATGCGCTACAGAAAATGTTCCTACACCACCACGAGAAAATTCAACAGCTTTCAACCATTTCCCGGTCATATCATCAAGAATATGAAATACAAAATGGGACAGAGATAAAAAAAAAAAAAAAGAAAAGAAGTAGAGAAGCTCCAAACACGCCCTTACAAAAATTGTTCCAACACTTTGAGAAGAAACATATGAGAAAAACACTACAGCACCTCAACTTGCCGACCCTGGAATGCAGCTGAATTAGAGCAGATCTTATATTTCTAGTCAAAATTACATACAACAGTGTCAGGCTAGACACAAACACACATTACCTCTACTGTGAACATAACACTAACATGTTTCAACCTTGACTGAACAAAAACAATAGAGGTTATTATCTTCATCATAATGGAATCAGACACAAGAAGAGCCATCCCATCCCCGGAACAATTTACAATTTATTACAGTTCAAACTAACAATTCTATTGCATCGAAAATATTACACAATAATCCAGCTCTGCTAGACGATCACGATATGAATTTTGAATGTTGAATTCCCTCCAAAATTCAAGTTATATAATTCAGCCAGATATTACCAATTGGCAGATAGAAGCAACCAAAAAGATAGATGAAGGAATGTTTAAGTTTAAAATTGAGAAAAAACTTGAGTGATTTGTTTTCCAATTTGCCGTCCGTTTTTTCAGAACGTTATGCTTTTTTTTAGACACACGATGATAAATGATATGAATAGATTGGGATTATTAGAAAGCTAGCTAGCTAGGTAGATATGGAAAGCCTGAACTATACAAATACATAAACAGGTTCGATTAGTCATTTAACAGAAACTGTCACTTGACCAGAGTCTTTTACCAGCATGTTCGGGATGATCAATTAAAAAGAATTCTGAAAGCGGTGACGAATGGATTTCTCGCCTTTTGGTGGGTTGTGATCGCTAAAAAAAGTCTGAATTCAATTAAAAAGCAAAGGTGCATGTTCGGAAAGAGCTGGACTTTGAATTTTGTTTAATGATATTTTATATCCAAATTTAAATAGCTGTTAAGAACGAAACTTAATTGAGATTCTTTATATAAACTTTCAGATGATCAATAACCTTTAATTTTTCAAAAATTGTTTCATTAGGTTTTTCGGGAACCGATGATTCAAACTCGACATTGCACTGCCTTGTGTGCTGACTAATATATCTGGCAAACCAGTTGTGGAACAGTCGTTGTGCATGCACATATATAGATTTTTCAATTGTATTGGATTGGGGCTTCAAAAGAAATATATTTGACATACAGGGCACTCTAATGTGATAAAAAAATGGAATAAATTAGACAAAGAATATTTCAGTAGTTAATGAACGAAACTTTCATATCGGCATACTGTTTCACGAATCCATCAGTACTATTTCGCTAAAAAGGTTGAGATCTCATAAAATCTCGTGAGAGAACCATTAGATTGCAAAGTCAGTGGCGGAAGCAGGACAGGCATAATATCCGTACTGGACACATTCAAGATTTGAAACACATGCTTGAGAATTTGGAAAAATTAATGTAAGTCATATGGAAGATAATTGCGACACACTGTTATGCCGGAGGCACACAGTTTGAGAACCACCGCTTAAAGCACATACGTACTATTTATCCATTCCTCACGGACGTCATTTCTAGGGTTTGAATCTAAAAGTGTAAGCAAGTGAATGGAAGCCAAACAGCAGATGCGTACCTGCTCGAGGAAAATACGGCGTTTTGCTTACCTTACTAACCAGTTAGATGACTGAAGACTTACAACGGAACACGTAAGCGAATCAGCATCTATTTCTTTGATTACACACACATACATACACACAAACAGACACAAATACACATACACATGCATATATATATGTATATGTATACCTATATATAATAAAATGATGGATTTGCTACACAAATACGTTTATGTTTCTGTCCTTTTGGGGCTTCTTCAGGTGAATAATTCGATTTATTTGAATCCCTATTCAGGACGTTGTAAGTGTCTAACCCTCGTCTTATTCTATTTATACTTCTTTTCTTTTCTCTTTTCCTTGTCAAGTTGTTGATTTCTGTTATCTTCCATAGGGAGAGTAGTTTCGTAGCTAGTTCTTATGAATTACCAAATGTGCTTCAGACACTTTATTCATCAATGTGGTGTTAATCCATCAGCTCTTAATAGTATGTTTCCTCTCAGGGAGTATCTTTTCCTACTTTAATCTGCCCCCAGTGTTGGTGTTCACTTTCACATGACCTTAATTGTTCATGTTCAATTCTTTTCATATTTTCGTTAGGTTTGTATTTATATAAATAAGATTTTTATCACAGGTGATTAGGTTGTTCTTAAAATGGCTATGGGTAAAATAACACTAAAAATAATATTATTAGTATCACTGCTTCTACTGTTATTAATAATAACGAGAAGAATAAGATAACTATGGTAGTTGATTTTTGTATACCTATGTGTGTCGTGTTGAATTATGTTTTTTTAATAGAAATTTTTAGTGGTGCCAACATTTTACTGCTACTTCATTTTTTTTATGTAGTAAGTCCGTTCTATGAGTTTAGGTGAGCATTTCCAATTTCTCATTCAGGCATAGTTAGCATGGGGTTTCAATGTTCTGGAACATGAGTGTTTGTTTTAATTGTCTCCATTTCACTTTGGGTGTGAGATTACTGTCTTTGAGGTAATGTGTGGGTAGTAATGTATAGTTTTAGTATTTATCGTTTGTAGTGGATTATGTATGATTGGCTAATCTCAATTTAAAAGGTGTTTTGATATTACTAAATAATATTTCGCTTTTAAGGGTTTTCTTAGTGTTGATAATTCAGCTTGACTTTTAGCTCTATTTTAACTTGGCTTAATGTTGAATGTATCGAGCACTTTTCGAAATAAACCTGCCACACATCGAATATTGAATTACTGATTTTCACTTTGATATATACATATATGAGGCATCACATTCAAGTTCTATTAGCTTTAAGCATGAAGTGGCTTCCTTAAAGAAAAGAATTGATAACAAACGAGGTTATTCATCTCACAGGGGATTGATCTCCCAATATGTGTTGAATTACTGGCGAGAGATCAGGAAATCTGAGTTATTAACCAGTCAGACAGACTGAAGACTTACAACCGAATACGTAAACAGATGTCGTAGACGTTTCCAACCGTACACAAATCCATCCCCAATGCTGTTCGCGGGGAACGAGGTTGGCCCAACGGTTAAGGTTGGGTTCTGTTGTTGCTATGAAGAGGACAGGGGCGGAGAGGAAGAGAGGCAAAGAGCATTCAAAGGAAACCGAAGCTAATAGACGTCCTTTTGACGAATCAGAACTTCATAAGCAAGGAAATTCAAATAATTATTATAGAAATGCAATTATTGTCTTTGCTTCGAGGTGCGGAGTGGTCGAACAGTTAATAATCCAAAGAATGGAATCTATGATATCATCATCATCATCATCAGCAGCAGCAGCAGCCTTTTATCACTCGTTGTTGAATATATATCTCTTCCAAGATCCACCAAAGCTTTCTATCGTTGACGTCGTGGAACCAATATCACCTCGACTTGTTCAAATTATCATGACATCTTATTTTCTGCAGTCCATAATTTTGCATATGACCTCTGGGGATCCATGTTGTGAGACGTGATATCAAGCGGTTGTCTGACATTTTTGCAGCATGACCAGCCCATTGCCATTTGGGGTTTTTAATGGTTTCTATGATATCTTAGACTCCTGTTTTCTTTTCTCCTGTATAATATCCTTCTCTCAATGTGATCTTGAGCATGATTATCTCTTGAGCACATTGCATGGTTCTCAGTTCGGGGGCCGAAACCTCTGGTCAGGGTCCATATTTCAGTTCCATAGATGATTACTAAGGAGGATGCAGTGGTCGTCGACACTTATCTGTCTATAGTGCAGGTCAGGATTATAAGTACCCTTGGATTTTGTATATAACCCGTTCAACATTAAAGATAAGTGGAAATCTTCCAAATCTTTATCATCAGAATATTTCAATAGGATGTCCAAAATAATTTTACATGAAAACTTACATAGATCAATTTCAAGGAGGAAATAGAGAAACATAATATTAACACCTTTCCGCAATATTTACTTTCAAATCTTTGGTGATGATCCCTACCTGTTAACGTTTCTTTTAGCCATCTATAAGCTTCTTGCACCCGTAAGCTGGTTGTTTCTCCAACTCATTTTTCGCAGTTCGTTCAAGCTCTTGAATGTTTGCAGGACTCTTGCTGCGTAGGGAACGTGTTGAAACCATAACTCCCTAAGCCAGCCCTCCAAAGATTTTTAATGGGATTGAGATTGACTGGTTCAGTATCTATGAACGACATTTTTTTTTTTTTTCTTTTTGCGGGATTCGGACTTTTTTTTAAAAAAGGATGATTATCACCCACCAAAAGCCAGAAAAGTAAATTATTCATTGGTCATTCCTTTTCCCCAAATATCTTTTCCATTGATCACTCCCAACGCTGCTCGATGCTAAGAGATGGTGGCCAGGTGATGGTTTTCTATCGAGAGACCAACCAGATCTGTTTGCAAGTATCGATTGACCTTATTCTTTTGAATGAACAATATTCAGTTCAATGTTCTAATTTTGTTTTGTCAAATTGAAAAATGCGAACAGAGGAAGCGTTCCAAGCGATCAAGGTATTTAATTTTATTGGATGACGAGAAATAGAAGTAAAAGCAGCAGTTGATGAACTATTGCCTCAGGTTTTTAATGAAAATAACAATGGTGGTAATTGTTGTAAAGTAATTTTAGTGGTTCTACAACAACAACAACAACAACAACAACAACTGCAATAATAATAATAATGATGATGATGATGATAATAATAATGATGATGATGATAATAACAATAATAGTAATAATAATAATAATAATAATGATAATAATAATGATAATAATAGTAATAATAATGATAATAATTATAATGATAATAATAATAATGATAACGATAATAATAATGATAATAATGATAATGATAATAATAGTAATAATGATAATAATGATAATAATAATGATAATAATAGTAATAATAATGATAATAATAATGATAATAATAGTAATAATAATGATAATATTAATGATAATAATAATAAAAATAATAATAATAATGATAATAATAATGATAATGATAATAATGATAATGATAATAATAATAATAATAATAATATCAATAATGACCCTTCCATCAGGAAAAAACGTGCATGTAAAAGAGTTTGAAAAACAAAAAAATACAGCAGCAACAACAAAAACAACAACAACAATAATAATAATAATAATAATAATAATAATAATAATAATAATAATAATAATAATAATAATAATAATAATAAGGACCTAGCAAGAGAGTTAAGGAAGATGTGGAACATGAAAACCAGGGTAGTACTGGTCATAGTAGGCGCACTAGGAACTGTCCCCAAAACGCTGAGGGTGAGACTGGAGGACATCGGGATTAGGGGAAGGATAGAGACCGTACAGACCACAGCACTACTGGGAACTGCACGGATACTGAGGAAGGTACTAGAGATATAAGGACTGCAACGAATCGTAGCTCTGTCATGATATGCGAAAAAGAGAGGAGACGTTAGCTGAAGACCTGAGGAGACTTATTGTCACTCAGCCTTCAGCGATAACCACTGAGCAACCGGTGTGAAACTGTAAATCGCAGAATTACTGCGACCTATGAGTACTAGGAGAGGAGGGCTGGAGACTTGAGGAGACTTGCTGTCACTCAAACTCCAGCGGTTACCACCAGGCAACTGGTGTGAGATTCCAAATATTAATAATAATAATAGTAGTAATAATGATAATAATAATAATAATAATAATAATAATAATAATAATAATAATAATAATAATAATAATAATAACAATGGAACAGTACAGCAAACTAGAAAAGAAAAGTGGGAAGGGAAAAAATTGTACGGCGAGTTTAAAAGACAGATAAAAGATATAATAGACGAGAAATCATGGACGTGGTTACGAAAGGGAAACCTTAAGAGAGAAACAGAATCGCTCATCATGGCAGCCCAAAACAAAAGCATAAGGACAAACTACATAAAAGCAAAAATCGACAGAACACAGACAAACAGCAAATGCCGCATGTGCGGTGAAAGAGATGAGACAGTAAACCACATAACTAGTGAATGTAGTCAGCTCGCCCAGAAGGAGTATAAGCATAGACACGATAGAGTAGCAACGATGATACACTGGGAACTAAGTAAACAAATGGGATTCAACCATGGGGAAAAGTGGTATCAGCACAAGCCAGAGGCAGTTTTGGAGAATGACAACCACAAACTACTGTGGGACTTTGACATCCAAACTGACCACCTCATCCAGGCAAGAAGGCCAGACTTAGTAATAGTAGACAAAAAAAGGAAGGCCTGCCAAATAGTAGACGTTGCTGTACCTGCAGACCATAGAGTAAAAAAGAAGGAGGGGGAAAAAAGGGAAAAATACCAGGACCTAGCAAGGGAGTTAAGGAAAATGTGGAACATGAAAACCAGGGTAGTACCGGTCATAGTGGGCGCACTAGGAACTGTCCCCAAAACGCTGAGGGAGAGACTGGAGGAGATCGGGATTAGGGGAAGGATAGAGACCGTACAGACCACAGCGCTACTTGGAACTGCACGGATACTGAGGAAGGTGCTAGAGATATAAGGACTGCAACGAATAGTAGCTCTGTCATGATATGCGAAAGAGGGAGGAGACGTTAGCTGAGGACCTGAGGAGACTTATTGTCACTCAGCCTTCAGCGATAACCACTGGGCAACCGGTGTGAAACTGTAAATCGTAGAATTACTGCGACCTATGAGTAGTAGGAGAGGAGGGCTGGAGACTTGAGGAGACTTGCTGTCACTCAAACTCCAGCGGTTACCACCAGGCAACTGGTGTGAGATTCCAAAATAATAATAATAATAATAATAATAATAATAAAAAAACCCAAACAGACAAAACAAAATGGTGGTGGAGCTACGAACCACACTGCTGCCCCAACAGGTGAAGGAGAGTGAGAGGAAGGCTGGAGACCCGAGGAGACTTACTGTAACTCTGACTCCAGCGATAACCACTGGGTAACTGGTGTGAAACTGTAATCCACAGAACTGCTGTGGACTATGAAAGTATGGAGAGGAGGGCTGGAGACCCGAGGAGACTTGCTGTCACTCAGTTGCCAGCTGTGACCACCAGGCAACTGGTGTGAGACTGTAAACCACAGCACTGCTATGGACTGTAAGAGAGTGGAGTGGGCCGGAGACTTGAGGAGACTTACTGTCACTCAGTATTCAGGCAACTTGTGTGAAAACGCGTAATGATAATTATGATAATCAAAAAAATTGTCTTATGAAAAATTAACGATTATCGGAAACCATTTTTACTTTATTTGTGAAAATTCAATTGAATGTCTTTCGTCTTTACAATTAATTTTTCACCTATGACGTTATCATGAATTCAAAAGGAGGAAGGTAGAACTGATCATGGATACCAAACTGGAAAGGCTATTTCTTGTGGGACTTTTATTAAGTCAAGGCTTGAAATAAATAAAGGAGAGACCATGCCAATAATACATATGTAGTTAAAAAGCCAAGTCTAAAGCGTTGTGAAATAAGTTATGAGTGAGTGGTAGAAGACAATGACCCTGCCACCTTCCATAAGTACTGTGGGGGCTAAGAGCTGGTGGAGCTCTGAGGTTACTCTGAATGACACCAGTTTTAACCAATCCACCAAGGTCTGATGCTAACCCAAAGCACCACAAAATAATAATATGTCAGTACAATCAAATCAATTTACCGCAAAAAATCGGACACGAATTCAAGATCTTAACCGGCAGACGCTCCTTTGTTAGCCACCAGGAGGGACTCAGTCGTCATCCCACGACTGCTGGATAAAACCTCAGCTCGAGTACCCCCAGCAGCCTTCAGGAGGGACATAGTCGTCACCAAGTTACAGTTGGCCAAAACTCCTGGTCATGCTCTATTAATGGCGACCGGAAGGGACCCAACCGTCAACGTGTGGTAGTAAGCTAGAATAAGAAGAGAAAGAGTTAGTAATGTATTGCTACTTCAAAGGGAAACCATCTGTACGGTGCTACAGAGGAAGGCATGGTAAAAATATGGAGGGGAAAATCCGTTGTTGAGGTATCAAGTTAGCGCCTGGCTGATCAAGTGAAACAAACCCTGAAAACATATGGCTTTCAAAGATAGAACAATAGCAAATCTGCAAAAAAAATGAATATGAAGAAAGAAATACAACCAACACAATAAACAACGAAACAGAAAGTATTTCAAACAAAAAGAATATCCCTGACCGAAGGCATACACCAGAAAGAAACTTTGACATCCCAATGGAAGAAGAGAAAGCCCAGATGATAACTTTAAAAGAAATGATACAAGAAGAGAAAACGACACTGTCAGCTCTTACGGGCAAGGATGGGAAAAAATTGAAAGAGTCAAGCGAACATGTCAACTACCTCCTACAGCATATTGAAACGAGCAATGTTACGGAACTCAACAATGTTATCTACGTGGGTGTAAAAATAGTAATGGACCTCTTTACAACACAAGGAGAAACCTTGAATAACAGGGGTAAGATAACCTGGGAAATAAGATTAAAGAAACTGATCTCCTAACTACAAAAAGTAGCCAAAAAAAGAACAGCACAGCTAACAAGGAAAGAAAAATGGGAACAGAAAAAAACTATATGGAGAATTCAAAAGACAGATACAGAGTGAAGCAGACGAGAAATCATGGACATGGTTACGAAAGAGGAACCTGAAGACGGAAACAGAATTGCTGTGATAGGTGAAAAAGATATGAGAAGAGGGCTGAAGACTTGGGGAGACTTACTATCATTCAGCCTCCATCGATAACCACCGGGCAACAGGTACGAAACTGTAATCCACAGCACTGATGTAGACTGATGCGAGAGAGCGAAGAGGAAGGCTGGAGACTTAGGAAGACTTGCTGTCGCTCAGTCTCCAATGGTGACTGTCAGGCTACTGGTGTGAAAATGCAAATTATAATAATAAAAACAATAATAATAAAAATAATAATGAAAAGGTAATGTAGCAAACAGCATCAGGCCATTGCTCTCAGAAAGACTTGGTGCACAAAGATCGTAGAAACATATACCAACTTGAAAGCAGGAGTTTTGAGAATGTGGGAATACCTAACAGCAAAAATAGGAAGTCGTGCCGGTTGTAATCCGAGCACCGTGATCGATCCCAATACCATATCGAACAGTTGGAAATCAAGACAGGCATGCGAGTTGTCCAAAACATCTGCCCCCTTGGAACAGCTCACATTTCTAGAAAAGTACTCTGTGTCTGAAGCCTTTTGTTAAGGCTTGATAGTCAGCTTAAAGACTGAATAATCAGTTTGCAAACAGCACGAAAAACAATAAAAAAAATCAATATTGATAACAATAACAAAAATAATGATAGCAATAATGATAATAACAATAACAACGATAATAATAACAATAATGGCAATAGCAAAATAATAATATCGGTAATGATGACAATAACAACGATAATTATAATAACAATAACAGTAATAATAACAATATCAATTATGATAACGAAATAATAATCATGATAAGGATAGCAACCACAATAATAATAACAATGATAATTATAATAACGATATTATAATGATGATAATAATACCAACAACAACAACCATAATAATAATAATAATTTGAGTAATAATGATAGTAATCTCATTAAGGTAAATGATTACACTGGGAGCATTAATAAGGAAAAAATGAATATATAATGATAATGAAATAAACATAGAAAACAATAAAAACAACGTATAATTATTTTTTGAACATTCCCAGCGGGTCAATATGTCCGTTTCATTCGTGACGAACTTTTAATTCTGATGAAGACATCTTCATATGAATAAAAAAAAAAGATGCCAAGAGTGGTTGCTTTTTATTTAATCAAAAAAAAAACCTACCAATAAAAACAGCAAGGCTGGCAGTAGGGTGTGTAGCAGGCCTTGCGAGAAGGATTGAAATTTCAAAATGGAATTTTTAAAAAAGACGCTGGTCTGGTTAGTCGATCTGTAGAAACCGTCATGTGACCATTATCTTCTGGTAGTATGCCGTGTTCAGGATTAAAAATATGAAAAAATTTGAAAAAAGTGATGATCAATGAATAAGTTACTTCTGTCGCCTTCGTTGGGAAGAATTCATTAAAACAGTCTGAATTCTTAAAAAAATAAACAAAAGCAAAACAAACAAAACGAAACTTTATTGCCAAGGAATCAATTTAGCGTAAAATTACATTGCAAATTGAACTCCTCATCCAATATATGCTTCATTAACGTCAAAACATTCGCTAAACCTTGACCAGTTCTGTTTATAACTCCCTAATCCGAATTTCTATCTACAGCGAACTCCCTGAAAAATTCTTCTGCAGCTGCCTAATTGTAAAAGCGCTTACCGTTAAAAGACTTGCCAATTAGTTTTAAAGCCTCGTGATCAGTAGGGAATAGATATAGAGAATAAAGTGAATGTTACCCCCTCATTTCAAACACGTTTACCTTCTAAGCCAGCAGTTCACACACTCTTTTGAATTATCTATTCCAATTGGAATATTTTTCAGCTAAGTACCCCATTAGCCGTGTAACATGATTTTAAAGAAATAAATACCTTTATAGAGATGTGCAATAGAGTGCTATGCCAGCTGTGTCTGATTTATTATACACGAGTTTACACATCCCTTCAAATGGATCGTATACATGGAATATATGGATACATATTGCATTTTAAATGAGTGGATAATTTGAAAAATAGCGCTGTTTTGATCACAAACGGATTTTTTATCATAAGATCCCATTAATCCTAAAGAGAAGGGTGTATAACCAAGGCATCCTCCCAATAGTCACTTATGGAGCTGAAACATGGAACTTAACCAAGAAACAGACCCGTAAGCTGAGAACCATGCAACGTGCACATGAAAGAATAATGCTGGGCCTCACATGGAGAGACCACAAAACAGCACAACACATCCGGGAAAAGACAAGAGTTAGAGACATCATAGAATCCATAAAAAATCTCAAATGGCGGTGGGATGGCCATGTTGCAAGAATGGCTCACAACATGGATTCCCCGAGACCATATGCGCAACCGAGGCCGGCAAAATATTAGATGGAGAGATGAACTAGACAAGTTTAGGAAGTACTGGCTCCGTGACGCCCATGATAGAGAAGTGTGGTAAATCCTGGGGATGGTCTATGTCCAACGACGGACGCTAAAAGACTGATGATGATGATGATGATGATGATGATGATGAGAATCAGCATTCTATTAAGTCATTAGAACATGAATGGAATCCGATTTTACTACGCCAGTTGCATCTCTTAGCGTGACAGATGATACCTGTATATTGCTAACTATTACATGTGTGGGCCGACAAAAAACTGACTGTAAAGCACTTGAACGTTGTATTTCAAATGTTTAGAACCAATCATTGAACCCGTGGGAAAATAATGTTATTTCATCATTCAATGACACAACGATATTGTAGTTGAGTTTTCTTAATCAGATCCGCTTAGACTTTAAGGAAAAAAACATCCGTTTGTGCTTCACTGAAAATCTTCGTCATTTTTATTGGCACTGAGGAAACTGCGGTGTTCAAACTGCTTTTTTTTATTGAACTTCTAGGAATTATAGATGACTGATATATATATATATTTTAATTAACATTCAGTGTATATATCACCTGACCCCTGCAATGCTACAAAGGGGTACTTGTACTCCTATACGAGAAACATTGTTCGAAACAATAATCGTACTATATCAACTTGTAAGAATTAACTACTTTTTGATTCCTGTTGTTTATTCGCTGTCGTAGAATGGCGTCCTAGAGTAGTTACGATGAAAAGCAATTAAAATTAAGATGGAAGAAGAATAAGATTAAAAAAACCCAGGAATAATGATGGGTCAAAATGCGACAACAAAGAAGAAGAAGAAATCAAGATAATATTGTTGCTACTAAGGTACCTAGTATAAATACAATAATAAATATGGCGCGGAGATTTTGGTTAAAAAACTAGAGGTAGGTTTAAAGATTAAACTTGATTTTATGTCAAAGGTTGGGTTCTCGTAGCTCAGTCGATAAGAGCAGCTCGTATAGATAACCAAGTGATCCTGGGGCAACGTAGATGTGAGTTCGAGTCTCTTGATCCTTGATTCACGATCCGCAGTCTACAATCGCCGCCTTAGACTGACCGACTGAGCAGCTGTGTTGATTATCAACTAAAATGATTTTGAAAGAAATTACTAGTAAAAATACGTAATAGTGGTTGGTAATGATTCATGTAATAATCAGGTCTGATTAGTCTCTCGATAGAAACTGTCACGTGACGAACGTATTATGACAGCATACAATATTGGGAATGATTAATTAGAAATGGAAAGGAGGTTATCAATGAATAAGTTACTTTTGTTAGACGTTGATCCCTTGGAAGACACACACAAGTCGGTCACAAACAGAGGGACCAATTTAACACATGCTTGCATTGAGAAATTTAATTCCCACCAAAAAACTTATGTGGAGTGGGGATTCTCCAAAAACAAACAAAAAAATCGTTTTTTCTTGACCTGATAAGCACTAAATTTTCAGCCAACTAGCTCCATTGGCGTGGTTTGTATGCTGGGCTCATACACAATCAGCCAACCAGCTAGACCACCTTAAACATTGGAGGAACTTACGTTGATAATGACGGTTTTGTTTCTAATAGTAAAGGTAATTTTAGTAATATTACTATGATCGAGTGACACTCACATTAATAGCCAGCCAGCCAGCCAGAATCACTTAAAAACTGATTAAATGCATGTCGGTAGTTTTAGTTAACGGTTCCAGATTACTTTTGTCTCAACTTGCGCTAATCGACATTTACGGAAGTCAATACATAGGCTCCCCTTTCGTTCGCTACTCTCCTTTCGAATAGGAGAGGGCGCGACTCTGTCCCGAATTTTTTTCCCACCCATAACTCAAAATTTTGGGTGTACATAGTTAGTTGCTTTGTGCACTGGGATATCTATCCTAATTAGAGTTTTCCACGCTCTTTGTTCATACCTGGGATCGAACCAAAATCATTCTGCACGTGAGGCAGACGCACTAACCATTAAACCATTTGAGCTTGTCCAACGACACAATACGAAAGAAATCCACGCTAAAATAATGATGAATACTTAAATAATTGAATGAATAAATAAATAAATATTTAGTATTGATTTTATTCTTTTTGCTCTTTTTTCTCCAGCAGTTTATGCCAGTTCGATTTTATTAATTGTTCGTCATGAATGGTTTTATGCGTCTCGTGTCTTTAAATGGTAAATCACAAAATGTTAAAATCGATAACTTTTGTTTGGGTGGTTGGAGAATTTCTATTTTAAGAAACACGTGATCACTAATAGGCATGCTCATACAATCTTATGCAAGATAAACCCCAGAGAAAGAGAGAGAGAGAGAGAGAGAGAGAGAGAAAGAAAGAGATGTAGGTCTAGAGAGATGTCGAGAGAGAGAGAGAGAGAGAGATGTACAGAGGTGTACAGAGAGAGAGAGAGAGATGTGGATATGGAGAAATGCAGAAAGATGTCGAGACAGAGACAGAGAGAGAGAGAGAGAGAGAGAGAGAGAGAGGGATGTGGATATGGAGAAGTGTAGAGAGATGTCGAGAGAGAGAGAGAGAGAGAGAGAGAGATACAGAGAGATGTAGAGAGAGATACAGAGAGAGATGTAGAACGAAAGTACGAGAGTACTTTACGGCTCATGAAATGTACCAGCAGATAGGTCGCGTCCTAAATACAGCATGATATAATTTGTATATGAAAAAAGAACTCTAGGGGAATTACCTAGTGCTTGACCCAGACCCCACTGGTGGAGATTTTATGGATCTTAAGCTTGAACCCAAGCCTGACCTCCAACTCTCCAGACACTGAATGATTTCGAGGGTCAGCGAAAAAAAAAGTGCGTTATACATGTAATGGAATATGATAAAGGTCTGTTTAGTGACTCGAAAGAAACAGTTGTCGACCAACTTCTTTTTGCAACATATAATGTTAGGGGTGATCAATTAAAAGATTGGATATGGAGCGATCAATGAATAAGTTACTTCCGTTTCTTTATGTTGGACAGTGATCACTTAAAAAAAATTTTGGATTTTCAAATAAACAAGCTTGAAGACGACTGGACACAAACTAGAGACTAATTTAGCATAAATTTACATTGGAACTTGAAACAGCTCTAGAAATCAATTTGGGGGGATTTCCAAAGAATATTTTTTCTTTACACAGAATAAGGAGTAAATGTTTAAACTTTCAGTACTCCAATTCTATTGGTGTGACAGCTGGTCGGACCAACTTAAAAAACTGAAGAAACCTATATTAACAATATATATATATATATATATATATATATATATATATATATATATATATATATATATATATATATATATATATATATATATATATATATAAGCGTAAAACCTCAAAGCACATGGGGTTCAGTAAGTCCATCCATAGCCTGAAAAAGACAATTTCAGTGATACTCGGGAAGGGGTCGTAACCCCTTGTGGGTGTACTGATTGGTAATTACTGTCCATAAACGGTTCGAACCGTGCCGACGAACCTCTCCTTTTGGTGGGTGGATGACTAGAACTGCAGGGGCAGAGGTGTACTGGCTCCTTCGTATAAAACCTGTCCGTGTTGCTCACCAGTAGACGACATACTGTCCGTTTCGCGATACCGGTCACCCTGCTAGATAACGCTGAACGTCTACCCACAGTGACTTGGTGCCATCTATCTGGGCTGAGGCTAAAGAGATGTTTTCAAACTAACCTGTCAGCCTATATTTAGCTCGCCACCCACCCAAAAAAGTTTTTTTGTAGATAGCAATTTGGCCATGTAGGCTGCCTAATGTGACTGCATCAACAAGAAAGACAAGTTGAACAGGCCAGAACCAGTGAAGACTCGGGGGTCTGGAGTCCGATTTTATGCCAAAGAGCTTTCTTAAGAAACATGGTTATCATTTCATGATAAGCCAGTGGGGTTAGTTGTACTTGTATACATACGATAGTTTGTTTTTATAAAAAGTACTGCTCATAAATATTTGAACGAACACAAAGTCTTTTTATGGCTAAAACATGCAGCTGACATTGGGGTTTTGAGTAGGGGGATTAATTCACTCGTTTGACAACTCTTCCAAATAGCAATGTGAGTTCGCTTTTTAAATATCCTTGATCGATTCTGATCAAGATTTCAGAAAGACAAAAAGAACTGTTTTTCTTTTCATTTAACACTTCAATCCTATTAAAACATATCTTCAAAAAATTAGGCATTCAGAATTATAAACCTGACTAGATGCATACACTCTTATGTTTGCTGCAAATAAATGTGTTTTTTTACGTAAAGTCCATATTTTCAACTCTCAAAACCAAGCCATTAAAAGCAAAATGTCAATTTGTTGAAATACTCATGAAAAATATTATATACATACAGAGAGAGAGAGAGAGAGAAAGAGAGAAAGAGAGAGAGAGAGAGAATACACATCAAGAATGCAATATAATGAATATGCAATGATAGAATTATTGAATTAACAACTAAAGTCAAATAAAATGGAACCGTAGCATCAGGAAACAGATTTAAGTGAGAATAAAACACTTTCAGGGAGGAAACATACCACAAAGTTCTGATGGATCAACTATACACTGATAACAAAAATGCCTATGCCACACCCTCTTAATTTATAATCTATACCTACCAACAAGCATTGGGAAGCTCAGGATCTCAATACGCTCCGCCTAGGCATGTGCGTTTTAGGGGACGTTCAATCTCTCTCTGTCTCTTTCTCTCTCTCTCTCTCTCTCTCTCTCTCTTTATATATATATATATATATATATATATATATATATATATATATATATATAGTCTAAAATGCTTTACAGCTTTAAACGCTAAAGATAAGAACGTTTTCAAAATTTCTCTGTGTCACTTCAGTCACTTATTTCCAAATATCTGTAACAGTAATTCATGTAATTTTCTTCAGAGTTTTTCTTTCCTGTTTTACGTATGCATTGTTAATATGGTGAATTTTCTCTTGTTGAGATTATCAGTTATTCACCGGGGATTCTCAAAACGAAACAATTTTAACAACATGGCATCCAGGCAGTGTTGATCAATCATGATTTTAATATACAGGGGGCTGCTGCGGGAATCGAACCGTTTTAGCACAATGGTAACATATATATATATATATATATATATACAGGTAGCTGCTACAGTGTAGCGTTGCTCTTTCCATTGAGCTAAACAGCCACTGGGAATGCAAAGGCCTCTGATAGGTTTGGTTCCTGCAGCAGCCCTACTTTCTTCAATTGTTTATTGTATTTATATTGTCATGGCTAAATGATACATTCACCATATAAAACGGGAGGTCATTTCAAATACTTTCAATATAATACAGCGCAATTTATAATCATTCTTTAGAGAGCAAGAAAGTCGACCTACACATGAACTTCAGTGAGACGAAGATCATGTGCAACAACCACATCGGAGATAAAAACACTAAGATCAAAATCGAGGACACACAACTGGAGGAAGTAGACCGCTACATCTACCTAGGACAACGAATCTCCATGAGACCCTCAAAAGAAGGAGAAACCAAGCGAAGAATCACACTAGGATGGCAAGCCTTAGGCAGAGCTAGCTCAACCTTAAAAAATGATAAGATTCTATTAATCTTAAAAAGAAAGGGTGTATAACCAATGCATCTTCCCAATAGTCACTTATGGAGCTGAAACATGGAACTTAACCAAGAGACAGATCCGCAAATTGAGAACCATGCAACATGCACATGAAAGAATTATGCTGGAGAGACCACAAGACAGCACTGTAAATCCGAGTAAAGACAAGAGTCAGGGACATCATAGAATCCATTCAAAATCTCAAATGGCGGTAGGCTTGCCATGTTGTAAGAATGGTGGACAACCGATGGACATCACGACTCACGACATGGATCCCTCGAGATCACATATGCAACCGAGGTCGACAGAATATTAGATGGAGAGACGAGCTAGACAAGTTCAGAAAGTACTGGCTCCGAGACGCCCATGATAGAGAAGTGTGGCAAATCCTGGGGAAGGTGTAAGTCCAACGACGGACGTTAAAAGACTGATGATGATGATGATGATGCATTTCTTGATAATAAGTGTCTGCGTAGAAAGAAACAAATAAAGCTGATATAGGTCGTGAATAAACAAATTGAGAGTTAGGAGTCAAAACAGTCAAAATCTAAACATTTACTATTTATTGTCTACAATTTTTAAAAATTCATTTTTAGACCCCGATCTCAAACGTTTTTAGTGAAGGGAGTTCAATTCACAATGTAAGTTTCTACTAATCTGTTCCTATTTTGTACCCGACAGCATTCGCGCTTGATTTTGATATTTTTTGTTTGTTTTCATTTTTTCATTTTGAACCCTTTTAGCAAAAGTCGAGAGGAATAACTTATCCATTTAACACCCTTTGTTTTTTTAAATTGTTCACTCCCAACACGGTATGCTGCCAAAAGACGTAGGTCACATGACAGTTTCTATTAAATGATCAACCTGATGTGTTCTTTTCGGAGTTTCATTGATTATAGCAGCAGAAACGGATAGTCCTATGGACAAATTAACCTGACGATTATTTTCATCACTGTCATCACTATCATCATCACTGTCATCACGATGTTCATTACCATCATCATCATCACCGTTATCGACATCATCACCATTCTAATGTCCGTCGGTGGAAATAGATATTCCCCCAAACTTGCCGGACCTTTTTATTATGGCAGTCGTAGAGCCAGTCCTTTCTGAAATCGTCTACTTCGTCGAACCATCTTGTATTTTCTGTTCATAGTTTTGCATGCGGTTTCTGGCAATTCACGTTCTGAGTCATGGTATCCAGCGATAGTCTGACATACTTACAACATGTCCAGCCCATCAAAAGCCAATAAAAGCATCTCCTTCAGAATCAGTAAGACTTGCCATCAAGAGATTTACATCTTGTTGCCTGTATAAACGTCGGAATGGGATGTTGCGACGATTTTACAGGCGATGAAATTCAAATCTTTTAATGGCAAGTCTTCTTACTTCGACAGTAAAAACTTCTCTCTGTATTTACTGACTTGTATTCAGGAGCAAACAAATAAGCAAAAAAGACAGGTCTGGTTAGTTACTCAATGGAAAACCGTCATGCAGTCAATATGCTTTGGCGGTATGCCATGTTGGGGGCAATCAGCTGAATGATTACAAAGAATCTGACCAATGAATAAGTTTTTTCTTTTGTCTGTTGTTGGGCAGTGATCACCAAAAAACGTCTCACTTTGGAAAGAGACCCCCCCCAAAAGGCGTGAAGGCTACCGGGACACAAACTAAGGGAATGATTTAGTATAAACTTACATTGTAAATTCGCCCCCAACAAAAAAATGATTAATGGGGGTTAGGGGATAAAAATCGAAAAAAGTGTTTTTCTGGACATAATTACTAATAAATGCTGGAATTTTCTGGCCTCTAACTCCTTTCGTACACCCTGTGTACGTTATACGTACAAACATAGTTAGCCAGACAACCAGAGTAGCTCAAAAACTGAGGAAACCTAAGTTTACACTTTATGTGACAGTTTTGGCTGACAGTTTCTGACGATACCACTTTTATCTGATGTAGAAAAAAAAACCCTTGCAATTGGCAGATTCAAGAAGCTTTTAAATGGTTCTCCTGGCCAAGTCTATCTCACAGCATGAATCGGATTAAGTTTTGGGTATTTTGGATCGTGAGATTGAAAAAAAATGTCAAAAAAACGAAAACTTTTTTCAATTTCAACCATTCGGTCGTCAAAAATGAATCATTTGATTAGGTCTGATTTTCACTGATCACACGGGTGTTTCAAAAGGAGACGACAATTTTTTTTCTTTTTTGATTTTTTATTTCGTTGATTTTACACCGAACTCAAGATATATAACTTGATTTAACTTTTTTTAATATATGTTACGAGCAAATATTTTCTAATGTTAAAAAAAGAACATCCCAATCTCGGCTTTTCGGTTGAACTCTCCTGAAACTTCCCCCAAAGAAAATTTTCTTTCATGATTCGATACCCCAAAAAGAAGATATATTCCTTACCTGAATAAGTACCAACTTAAACCTTTAATAGAAAGTCTATTGAATTTTAATTAGCATTATGAAATATTCTGGAATAGTCTAGACCATAAATATTCTCATGATCACCGTCCGTTATTCTGTGATTAGCCATTTCGTAAAAAAATTACCAATTACGAGAGAGAGAGAGACAGACAGACAGACAGACAGAAAGAAAGAATTTTCGGATGCATAAATTTGAATAAAGTAGACGACGGACTCATTTGGTTCTTTGATACGTTACGGAATCACAAGTTTATAAAGAAAATATTTGTTTTTAGATTCGGTTTAGCTAACCACGGTTTTATTTGATGAAAACTTACTTTTTATCAATAATTGAATGAATGAAATTTCACTTATATCGTTGAAATATTTTAACACTATAAATCATATAAATCAAAATATTTTTTTTTTGATTCAATAAATTGAGCAAATATTCCTTTTCATTCTTATTTCTCATTGCATTCAGAAAGTATATCCTCTCATTCGACTCTCGCATGCAAGCATACATTACTGCCAAGATCTGAATATGATATTTAGATGGGTCTGGTTAGTCACTCTGTAGACACCATCTCGTGACCAGCATCCTTTGACAGTACAACATGTTGGGGATGATCAATTATAAAAATTGAAAAACTGGTGCTTGATGGAGAAGTTATTTCTCTTGCCTTTTGTTTTGCTGTGATTGCTGAAAATATTTTCAGGAAACAAGCGTGAAAGAAAAGTTTGGAACCAATTTAGCATCATAAAAATGCATCGTAAACTGAACCCTCCTCCGGGAACATCTTTTTTTCGGTGTGGGGGGTGGGGGCTCCAAAACAACGAAGCGTCTTTTCAAAACGCAATGAGGAGTAAATGCTTATTTTTTTTTTCTCTAGGTCCAATGGCAGAGTTCGTAGGTGCAACGTCCCTAAAGATGAAGGAATCGTTTCATTGTTTGAAGAGAAAGAAAAGGCACCATTCAAAAGCCAGGGCTGACCATTTTGACTATTTCATGGCCAGATTTTACCTTTCCGATAAACATTTGGCAATGAACTTCTTTGGTTGGCCACATTAAAAGCCTCTGATATTCTTGGCATTATTTCAATTCCTTTGAACATTTTTTTCAATTTAGGAAAGAAATTAATTCTTCGTGCATTTCATCCGTAAGTCCTTTGTTTCCTCAACAGGTTTGTCAGTTGGGAAAAAAATCCTCCCCAGGTTTTGCCGGAGTTACCATTTACAATGTAAATGTAAAGCTAAACCGAATCCTTACTTTCCGATATTTTTGATTCATGGTTTGTAAAAGACAGAAAAAAGGAAAAAAAGGAGAAATACATGAAGAAACAAATGAAGAAATAAAAAGAAGGAATTAATGACAGAGAATATTAAAGGAAGAAAAGCCAGCCAGAATAATTGAAAAACGAAAGAAACCTTTCTTTTGGTTGATAATTTCTCAAAGAAACAAAGCAAAAAAGAATGAATGAATGAAAGATTGGAAGAAGAAAATAAACTAGACAGAAAAGGGGAATAAAAAGAGAAGAAAGGCAGAAATAGAAGAGAAAAAGGAAGAAAAAGAAAAGAAAAAGAAAGAAAGCGAAAAGTAAGTAAGAAAGAAAGAAGAAATAAGGAAGAATGAAATGAAAAAGAAGGGGAGAAAAAGAGAGAAAGAAAAGAGAAAGAAAGAACAAAGATGAAAACCCTTCTTCCTCTTGCAGAATCATATTTGATTTGAACCGACGCAATGTTCTTAAAGAGACTGATAGGTAGTCAGCCAGACCCACTTGAAAACTGAACAGACCTATGTTTACAATTCTGGTTGACAGTTTCGAATGAAGAGAGAAAGACAGGAAAATGAACAGAATGTTTACTTAATTCGAATCGACGCCATGTTCTGAAAATCTGTTGTTTTCCTGAAAAAAAATTTTTTTCCTCTGAAATAGCAGAATATTCATCAGCAATTAAGATCTGTCAAAGAATTGACATTCGGAAATAAAACGTGGGCCATCTCAGACGGAGAGGATTTTCAATGCCTGACAGGGTTCGGTGGGTGGATGACTAGGGGTGGAGAACGATCATCCGAGGGGTGCGGGTGGCTGGAACGGTCGGCGTGGTACAACAAATCGAGAGTGAAAGATAGATTCATCATTGTTTTTTACATGACGTCGAACGGATGTGTATTTTGAAAGTGAAAGTAGATACAGGGAGTGGAAATAGGAACAGAAAGTGAAAGTAGATATACAAGAACGGAAAAAGGACGAGAAAAGAGCCTGCATTGGTGGGAGACAACGGGTGTGAAACAGGGGGGAAGATTCAGGGAATATAAAGGAGAGAACAAAGATAAATTGTGATCCCCAAGAACGACTAATAAAATAAAGAAGAAGGAAAAAGAAAAAATGCAGATCTGGTTATAAACGATAACAGGTCTTATCTGGTAGCGTAGTGGTTTCAGAATCAGACAGAATTATAGCAAGTAATCTAATGGTTCTAGGTTCAATTCCAGTGTGAGACAATAATAATTGGAAAATATTGCTACTGCTAAGAGGGGAGTGCAGTCAATATACCCCCGTCGGTTAAATAAAGGGTTTGGTTCGTTACTTCACCACACCTACCAGATGAAGGCCATAGAGTACAACGGCCGAAACGTTGTATGAAAAACAACCAAGATGAGGATAGCCCGAATAATAATAGAAATAATAATAATATCTCTTCTCAAAAATTCAGAGATATACTAACCAAGATGAGGATAGTCGGAATAATAATAGAAATAATAATAATACCTCATCTCAAAAATTCAGAGATATACTAACCAAGATGAGGATAGTCGGAATAATAATAGAAATAATAATAATATCTCATCTCAAAAATTCAGAGATATACTAACCAAGATGAGGATAGTCGGAATAATAATAGAAATAATAATAATATCTCATCTCAAAAATTCAGAGATACACTAATAACAGATCTGATCAGGCGTTCAAAGGAATCTGTTATGTGACCAACGTCTTTTGACAGCATGTTGGGTTTGGACTGATCAATCAATAAGTTACTTCTCTTGCGTTTTGTCGGGCAATGATCACTAAAAAAAGTGCGAATAATCAAAAACAAAGGTGGACACAAACTGAGGGGTCAATTTAGCATAAACGTACATCGTAAATTGAACCCTCCCAGAAAAAAAACTAAAAAAGCAAAAACACAATACAGACGCAAAGAAGATGAAATTTTCGTCCGATTGCCGTAATACATACATAGCCAGCCAGCTACACCAACTTAAAAACTGACACAGTTTTAGTTGACAGTATCTAATCCGTTGCATATGTTAACGAAGTTTAAGATGTGTTGCTTCCGGTCGCGTCTTTCCATTTGACCATCTTTCCGTTTCTCGTCTGCCTCTCGGTCTGTCTTTCCGTCGGTCTGTCCACAAGATGTTTCGGAAAGTAGTAAATGGATCTCAATGACATTCTGGAAGGGGATGCACAATGGTGTAAGGGAGAGGTGGTGGAATTTTGGAGCGTATCCAGGTATTCTTTCCATTGAAAGATATTTTACGCTTATTTTGAATACATTTATACTTATACGTTCGTTACTAGTCCATGGGTTTTACAGGAATTTACCTCTCTTGTACCATAATTATTTGTCTAACCAAATAATATATCCAAAATTATATCTACGATATCTCCATAAAGTCTCAATAAATTTCAATGGGATTTAGTCAAGGGGTTTATCAATCAGCTACAAGAGAAATGATAAAAATTTGGTGCGGATCCATGTACAATTAATTTCCCCTGAGAATAGCGTTGGCAAAGGTATGCGCTCCTTGAGTGCTTTCCAGTTTACCGAGCATTGCTCATAAATATTTGAACAAGCACAAAATCTGTTTTTATTTCCCAATGTTGCACCTACCATTGAATATTTTTAGCAGAAGGGATCCAAATTAAATAGTTTCTCAACTCTTCCAAATAGCAATGTGAGTTCGCTTTTTCAATATTTGTCGTGGTCAATAATCTGGGAACTTCAAACTTATCCACGAGGATAAATTGATTTCATTCCACTGTCTCTACAACAAGATATCTCGTATCAGTTAATTCGTCACTTACTTTTGTCTCCAACTATACCAGAGTACTTTACTTTTTTTGCACTACCGGACGAGGGGATTGAACTTACGACCGGGAGACAACAAAAACCGGAGAGTACAATAGTCAAAACGTTGCAACTCTAACAACCCAAATAAGGACATTAGACCCAGTAAATGCTGGTTCAAACTTTACTTCAACGTCTATTCCGACTGGGGATGATTACTGTGACTTTGGTATTTTGTTTATAATAAATGAAAATTATTAAAAGTATAAATTTTTAGTGTAAATGTATTTATTTATTGGAATGAAATGATCCCTCACGTACCTGTGACATGAATTTTATAATATATCCAGGACTTGTCAGTATGGCTGAGTCAGTTCAAGAATCACTTAACAATCAATTGGTACGGTAGAAAATAGTTTATTTCATGAATATTCATTTTTATTTGAATGGAAAAACGGTCTTTGCATTTTTTTCAACAAAAATCCTCGAAGTCAGTTTAGCCAAGTCGGTAAGAGAGTCACCTAACAGTCACTTGGTACGGTAGCAAAATGTTAATTTTATGAACATATTTATTTATTAGAATGAGAAAAAACTCTTAGAATTTGTCTAACCAGGACCTTTGAGAATATGCAAGACCTGTCACTTCCCAGCACGTAAATCACTGGTGGAACCCTTAGTAGCCAATTGTTAGTTTACCGACAGTAACCACACTATTTTAGTAGAACTGAATCATTCCAAAGTTTATCACAATGTGTTATAATTTTTTTTCCTATCAAAACTTTGCAGCGTTTATGTTTAGCATTTAGGAAAGAAATCCTCGCTTACTATTCTTACCAGTGTATTAAAAGTACGGGAGTTTTAATGATATTGTAATGATAATCTATTGTGTGGTTGGAGAGAAGAAAGATTATCGAAAAATTTACTGAAGATTTTAATTCAGTAAAACAGAATAGAAGTGGGGATATGCGTATTTCAAGAAAAACTACATTTATGCGTTGAATTGTTGTAAAATGTGGAACAAAGGTTTTTTGTTTTCCATGTGAGGCCAAGTTTTGTGAACACAATCGAATCACTGAAGCCCACAAAATGGTCTGTTAACTATTCAAAAGTGATTCTTCTCTCTTCGAGTGTCCTTCTCTGTGTGTATGTGTGTGTGTATATGTGTGTGTGTGTGTGTGTGTGTTAGCATCATATCGCCCGGCCCCCGCTCCTGGTCTCATTTTTAGGGCTGCAACCTTGAAAATTTGCATAACTGGACCGTTTAAAAGGTAGTTTGGTTTTTTTATGCAAAAAAGTGATTTTTGGGGTTTCTCTTTTCGATTTTTGATCGATTTTAGATAATTTCAAATTAGGCCATCCATAAATATTGAAAGTAAACACCGAGTGGATTGCCATCGGCAGATTTTCAGGATAACGATATGCAAAACTCCGACCGGGGGCGACGGGTGGACTGTTGGTGAACCACCTATGGCTTGCTGGCTGGGTTCGGCCTGGTTGATGAGTGAGTCGTCTAAAAATCACTTGGTCGTGAAAGTTCGGTAAGAATTTTATTGGTTGGGTTTAAAGTACCGGAACAGACAAACAGTGGAGACTTTCATCACCATCAAAAGCCATTTAGTGTCCGTCATTGGACATACCGTCCCAAAGATTCGCCAGACTTCTCTATCAAGGGGCATATCAAAACTTGTCTATTTCGTATCGTCCACTTTTTACCGGCCACAGTTTTGCTCATGATCTCTGGGGATCAATGCTGTGATGTCCACTGCTTATCTGACATTCTTGTAACATGACCAGCCCATTCCTGTTTTTTCGCCTGATATACTGTGTTATTTTGTGATCTTCCCATCAGATGTTGATAACGATTCTCTCATGCGCATGTTGCATGTTTCAGCTCCAGAGGAAGGATGAATTAGTTGTAGACCTTTCCTTTCATGACTAATGGGGCTTTCTCGTTCTTGAAGGTTGAGCTTGCTCTACCGAAAGCTTGCCATCCTAAAGTGATTCTTCGATTGATTTCTTCATCTTTTGAGGATTTCATGAAGATTTGTTGTCTTACGTAGATGTATTGGTCTACTTTCTCTAGTTTTGGGGTTTTGATTTTGATCGTGGTGCGTTTATTTTCGACATATTTGTTGTACAAGACCCTTGAGTTGCTGGAGTTTATACGAAGGCCGACTTTCTTTCTTAATTCAGTTCGTCTAACATTAGTTGAAGGTCCTGAGGGTTCTGTGTGAAAAGGACGATGTCGTCTGCAAATCTAAGGTTCGTTGTACCAAGAAAAGCAAAATGAAAAAAGAATAAAGAAAGAGTCCGATAGTCAGCAGAATTCTTGTAATGATTTTAAGTCTTCAAACAGTTACGGATTGAATACATGAAAAAGACTGTATAAGTTCCATGTTTCAGCTCCATAGGTGACTTTTTTCGAGAGTGCATTAGTTGTATACTATTCCGTTTACGACCAATGGGATTTTCATGTTTTTGAAGGTTGAGTTAGCTGCACTGAAAGAACGCCATTCGAGAGTGATTCTTGATTTCTTCTTTTGAGGATTTTGTAGAGATTTGTTGTCCACGGTAGAGGTAATGGTCCACTTTTTCCAAGTCTGCACTTTTGATTTGGATTTTAGTGTTTTTATCCTCAATATGTTTGTTTTACATGGCATTTGTTTTGCTGAAATTCATGTGTAAACCAACTTTGTTCAGTTCGTCTTGCATTACTTGGAGATCGTGAATGTTTTTTACAAAATGGGCGATGTCAACAGCAAATCTTAGGTTACTTTGGGTATCTATTCTGATACCTTTATTTTTCCAGTCTAGGTTTCGGAAGATCATCTTGAAGTAGGCTGTGGAGAGTTTAGGTGAGCTGATATCACTTTGGTTTACTCCATTTTCGAGCTGATAGTTTTTATGTAGCCTAATAAATCAACTATTGTATCGGTATTTGTGTTGTAATACACTGACATATGTAGGACCTGCGCCTACGTGTGATAGCATAAATGACCTTGGGGATTTCCACTGAGTCTAGAGCCTTCTTAAAGTCGAAAACTGCTACAGTGAGTATCATTTTATATTCTGCTGCTTCCTCTTTTTAGTTGATTTACTGAAGGGAGATGGCTAATGGTTGAGTAGCTCTTCCTGAAGCCAGCTCGTTTCCGATGGTTTTTATCTAACATTTTGGTTATTCGGTTGGTGATCATTTCCCTGTTTTTGTTGTGTTTCTGTTAGGATTGAAAAACAAAGTCAACTGCAGGCTTAGACTAGTGGTAGACAATAAAAAAAAGCGGACGTCAGCCATTTTGTTGTCGAAAGGAAAGGTGTTTATTTCTATAAAATCCGGATATGCTGTCTTGATCAGTGATTTGTTCATCTTTTTCTGTTTAAATTTTTTTTTTCATGGCTGACATCTTGAATGCTAGGAAAAAAAAAGCAGACAACAAAACGGTCCAGACGTCATTAAACGGAAAATAGGCCACCACAAAAAATCGCTGCGAAAGGGCGGAAGAAAAGAAGGAAAAAAAAAGACGATTTAGAATCCATGATGAATTCAAAATGTAAGATAAAAAGATAAATAAAAATTTGAATGAGAATTTCGGGGGAAAAATTCTCTCGAAAGGGCAGGAAGTACGTTTGTGAGAAGAGTGCACCACTTCCTTCCATCGTATCTCTTTCATCCTCTCTCAAACTCTCTATCTCCTCTTTCTCCCTCTCTATCTCTCTCTCTCAATATATATATATATATATATATATATATATATATATATATATATATATATATATATATATATATATATATACTGAAGGTAAGATGTTTTTATATATGAATTACTTAATACTAAAAAGCAGAACCTGTGTACTATTTTCCCTCAGTATATACGCACCGTTGCTTGGCTTCTCGAACAAAGATCTATCTTTCTATCGATCTATCAATCTCGGTCTCTTCACATCATCTATTTATCTATACATTCATATATCAATATATCTATCTCAGTCTGTTATATATATATATATATACATATATATATAAGACAAATCCATATCATTTTGATAGATGAGATGAAAATATATATACACGTAAGACTGTAGCTCTACAAGTGGATGTAAACATAGATATATTTTCTTACACGGCTAAAGGGCTCCATCAGCCTCATATTTCACTCATAGAATTGGGAGGGGTGGATTCATACCTTTCCCAAGGGTATCAGTGCGTAGAATTGTATGAAATCTCGTGGACCAATCTTGAGGAATAAAACCCACAGAGATTTTGAGTAATCGCCATTTAACGATATTGGGGATGAATGTACAATGTATTCATTTATTATTTAGATACCTAAGCCTTGCAACTTTGTAAGTTATGACAGTCCGAGTTTCACACATACACACACACACACACACACAGAGAAAGAGAGAGAGAGAGAGAGAGAGAGAGAGAGAGAGAGAGAGGTGAGGAGGAAGTAAAAAACGTGGGTAGGGCTTTACATATACAGACGATACAACAATTTCCCAAACATACTTTTATATACACATATAGTGATGCATGCTGGGTGTAGTACATACATTCACATGGACAAAAATTTCCTAATAATTTGTGCAGTAGAGGCAAAAGCCATTTTCTGTATTTCCTTTTGTTGGGCTTTCCAGGTATGCTGTCAATAAGTTTACTGGTCCCTTTTTCTTTTAGTAACCCAAGGGCTCCAAGAACTATTGGTATTACCTTGGTCCTGAGTTGCCACATTCTACTGATTCCTGCCTCAAGATCTTTATACTTGGAGCATTTCTCGAATTCCTTGACAGCAATGTATTTTATCCACCAGGACAATTACATCTACGAGGAGGCACATTTTTTTTTTCAAAATCTCCACCATAATATCTTACCTGTTTACGTTTACAGTCCAATCAGTATTAATTGTGAAGTCCCATGATACGGTCACATCTTTTGTTTCTGTGACTGGCTCGGGCCGATATTCGTACCAGTTCTTGAGTGCATGGGGCGTTATGATATTTGTATATGTTTCAGTGTGGATACTGCCCAATTCTGTCATACTTAATCTCATATTCGTTTGCTGCAAGGAGCGAGCACCGAGCTAATATGTAATCAATTGATTCGGTCTTAATCTCACATTTACGATCAGTATCATTTCATTTTGTGTTAGCCTTGTAATTTCGTGCTTTTAGGCTCTGGTCCTTGGTTGCCAGTATCAAACCCTCCGTTTCAGCATTCAATCTTTCACTTTATAACCACTGTTGGGTTTTATTCTGATCAACATCAGCTCCTTTGGTGCGAAGTGGGTGTTAGCTGTGGAGTGGTTTCTCTTGCCAGCATTCGTGTAATATTTTCATTCCTTCCTGTTTAGCACTGTGTTTAACTATGTATAATTCTTTTGGCGGCTTTAGTTGATGAGTCAGCATCTGGTTTGCTTTCATCCTAAGGGTCAAGTTTTTTTTCCTGTACTTATTTGTCACTTTTGTAATGGACTGACCATCTTTGCAACTCTCGTGTTTTTTCATCGGTTCTATCTATCTATCTATCTATCTATCTATCTATTGCTCTATATATATCAATTATTATTATTATTATTATTATTATTATTATTATTATTATTATTATTATTATTATTAATAATAATAATAATAATAATTGCTTTTTCACACCAGTTACCTGGTGGTCACGGCTTGGGACTCAGCGACAGCGAATTTTCTCAAGTCTCCAGCCCTCCTCTTCACACTCTCGCACTCCAAAACAGTGCTATGATTTACAGTTTCACGCCAATTCCGTGGAGTTATCACTGTAGGCTGCGTGATATTAAGTCTCTGCAGGTCTCTCTCATATTTCATATCGTCCTCGTCTGTCACAGCAGCGCTGTGATTTCTGCCACGTTCATCATGTTTTTTCTTGACTGTTAGGCTATTGCTATCAGCAGGAGTTCGTAGGTCTCATATTTCCTGTACTTTCCTCAGTATTAGTGCAGTCCCCAATAGTGCTGAGGTCTGTATAGTCAGTCCTCTTATCCACATTCCCTCCAACCGTGTTTTCAGAGTCTTTCTTACGATTCTGAGTGAACCCACTATTACTGTTCCGCACCTTCTTCAGCTCCTTTGTCAAGTCCTGGTACTCACCTAGTTTGTCACCCTTTTTTCCTATTTACTCTGTAATCCACAGTCACGTTTTTTTAGGCAGGTTCTCCTTTTTCTGTCCACAATCATCAGGTCTAATCTGCTCGCTCGGATGGGGTGGTCTGTTTGGATGTCAAAGTCCCAGGGTAATTCATGGTTTCCATTCTCCAGGGCTGTCCCCAGTTCACGCTGATACCACTTGTCTGCATGGTTGAATCCCATTCGCTTGCTCAGTACCCAGTGTATTACTGTTTCTACCCTGCATGTCTAATCTTATACTTGTACAGGGTTCACCATCATCATCATCATCATCATCAGTCTTTTATGTCCGTCGTTGGACATAGGCCTTCCCTGGGATTCGCCACAATTCTCTATCATGGGCGTCGCAGAGCCAGTATTTTCTGAATTTGTCTATTTCAGCTCTCCATCTTGTGTTCTGTCGTCCTCGGTTTGTCATGTGATCTCTGTGGATCAATGTTGTGAGTCGTGATGTCCATCGGTTGTCTGTCATTCTTGCGACATGGCCTGCCCATTGCCATTTTAGTTTTTTAGAATAGATTCTATGATGTCTCTGACCCCCATTTCCTTCCTTATGTACTGTGCTGTCTTGTGATCTCTCCATGTAAGTTTGAGCATGATTCTCTCATGTGCAAGCTGCATGCTTTTCAGTTTGTAGGTCTGTCTCTTGATGGACTCGTCCCTTTCTCCACGTAGACGGCATTTATTGCTTTTTGGGGTTCTGCCGATTTTTGTTTCCATACAAGTGATGCCGATGCGTCCGTTTTGGAATACCATGATGAGCGATTCTGTTTCTATCTTCATTTTTTTTGTGGCTATATCCATGATCTCTTGTCTGCCGCATTTTATATCTGTCTTTGAATTTTTTAGTTTTTTCTGTTTCCATTTTTCTTTCCCCGTTTGCTGTGCTGCTCCTCTGTTTGCTACTTTTTGTTGTTCATTGCACTGCTTCGGGTGCTTGTTATAATGTCTCCAGTATTTGCTTGCACTTTCTGTTATAATACTGTTAATCTTTTGATCATTATTATACACTCGATCCAATTCAAATATGTATACAAGCAGATCTATAACAGGCCAAATGCAATTCTAAAGCTAGTGATATCCATCTTGTCTATATAACTGTCAATTGATATTGACATTCAGCTTACCGCTAGTGCATCTTTACCAAAGAACAGTCTTACCTTCATATATAAGTTTAAAACCAACCCCGTTTTCCTTCTTTTTTCATTCAGATTTCTTGAATTTTTTTATTTCATTTTCTTTATGAGAGGAAACTTGTTCCATTAACATGTAAAAAAAAACAAGAATACAGCTTATTTTAAGTCAAACTTGATTCCAACATAGTCTTTGTTATCACATACATATTGTCTTTTTTTCAATATATATATATATATATATATATATATATATATATATATATATATATATATATATATATATATGTATGTATGTATGTATGTATGTATGTATTTATAAACTTACTTTACGTGCTCTATCCTTAAAGCAATAGTTGGTCATCTTATTGGGACATGTTTCTTTACAATAGGAAATAAAATATTTCAGCAGATCATACGGGTCTTTATGGGAATTGATCCTGACCCATACTGAGCAAATTTGTATTTACATAGACACAAATATATATATATATATATATATATATATATATATATATATATATATATATATATATATATATATATATATATATATATATATATATATGTATATATGTATATATATATATATATATATATATATATATATATATATATATATATATATATGTATATATATATATATATGTATATATATATATATATATATATATATATATATATATATATATATATATATATATATATATTCATAAGAACTTATATAAAACAAGCTTGTTCTTTTACAGGTTGTACTCGGTTTATTGATGCCTTATGTTCTCTTAATGCTGGAGGAGAATTCAGAAAATCATATAATAATATGTACCCTAATGATGTTGAATTAAAATTTGAACATAAAAGAATGCAAGCAACGTTCCAAGGTTTGGATATCAAAATCGATGATTAAATGTTTATCTACGAATCGTTTGATAAGCAAGAGAGTTTCCTGTATCGTATAGTGTGAATGCCTTTTAAAACAAGTAGTACTCTATCTTATTTATTTTATAAAAAGATATTATCAGAATATCTGAGAATCTCAAGAACAACTTTTAGATTTATTGATTTTAAATTGTTTCTCAAGTCGTGAGAATGGTCAGTTAGGGCAGTGGAATTAGTGAGATTTTAGACAATTTAATAAAGCCGTGATTCCTTTAGAACTCATCAGCGAATCCATAGTGAAATGATAACGAAAAAATAAATATATCAATGAAATTATGAAAATAAAATAAATGAATAGTGTATATTAAAATAACTCAATTTGTATTAATGTTAGGGGAATTAGGTAACCAGAAGAGATGGATCCAGTGTTTGTCAGTGTGAAAGATCATTGAATGACTGGGGCCAGAGAAAGGGGGGGGGCATTTTGCTCTGGTCCATTTATCTGATTAAAAGATAGTTGAGCAGGATGTGACATCGAACATGGAATGCCATCCAACAAAGTGTTTTGGTATATTGATGGAATCGCCTATCGAGGTGTAACGACCCATTAGAAAGTGGTTCCGTTTCCACCATGTTTTCAAGGGTACTTTATTTGACACTTGAAAGTTTTTAAAAAATTATGGAAGATTGATGTTATACGACATGGACAAATAAACTATAATGTTAGTGGGAAAAAAAATGTCAAATTGTTCGGGTGAAAATTTTGGTACAGAATCGACTCGAATATGTTTTTCTTTGTGATTAGTATTCTTTAAGATGATATAAGTTGGTTTGTATGCCGTCTGAGATTAAAACTAACACAATGGATTCAATATTCACATGGATGAAAATTCATTGACACGAAAAGTGTCTGTTGTTATATTTACAGATCCTTCATCGTTAAGAGCGTTCTGGGGTATCCCACGTAGGAGCCCTGTTTCAGAAAATATATTATATGGAGTATAAGATAATATCAATGTACAATACACATGATACCTGACACAAATTGATAAACTACATAAATGACATGAGCAATATAATAAGAAAGGGAGGTGGTATTTGATCAACACTATTGGGGTGCAATGTTGATGTAACTGTTTCGTTTTCAAAATCTCCAAAATGGTTACATGGTTAAGAATTTTTGATACTGACAAGAGATTTATACATTGTAGCATAATAATAGATTCTACGCAAAACAAGTGAAGAAGACTAAAGATAATTACGTTGATTGCATTGACAGATATTGGGAAATAGGTGACTGAAGTGACACCAAAAAGTTGAAAGGTTTTGAAGTGTTCAAACATAAAAACATAAAATTACGTGAATACCATTTACATGTATTGCGAAATAATTGACAGAAATTACTCATACTTTTGGAAAAAAAAGTTTATATCATATTTTCAGTGTTTAAAGCTATGAAGACTATATATATATATATATATATATATATATATATATATATATATGTATAAATATATATATATATGTATATATATATATATATATATATATATATATGTATATATATATATGTATATATATATATATGTATATATATTGAGAATAAGCCATCACAGGTTTTCCAAAACTACATTTATTTGAAAACTATAAAGCACACCGAGATCACATAGCCCTGGCAATGGCATCACTTTTCCCATAGTTTATCGCCCTGTGCTCACAAAATCATATGGAAATTCATTGAGAACTTTTGGAAATATCACCTAGAAAGACGTGAAATTATGGCAATATTAATTGGTGCTGATATATATCTGCCATATATATATTTTTTTGCATGTTGAATCATGAATTTATCCACATAAGAATTGAATCACTCCTTCTGGAGCTCATTGCCCATCCTCTAACGAAATTTTATTGAAATTCATTGAGAGCTTTTTGGGATATCATGTGTACAGCAATGAGCATATACATAAATGTATCAAAAGGAACGGTAGGATATCTTTACATTAAGAAACAATTCTGGATCCGCCCCCAAATCTAACCACTCCTCACTCACCCAGTTTACCACCTTTCGACGAAATTTCATGGAAATCCATCGAGTACTCTTGGAGACCCCTAGTTAAAAGTCAGTCGGAAAGACGGAAAAACGGATAAATGTATCACTCCTACTTCGTTGGCAACAGTAATTATATCTGTTCTGAAAAGGGAGAGGATGTCAACAGAATGTTAATCACGACTCCATTTTTTTTATTATTCAAATCTCTTTGAAGTTTTATTAAATGGTTGATAGCCCAACAATCATATCAGCCTCATTGTTCAGTCTAATATCACGACGGATAATTATTTTACTGCTGCGGATGCAGAAAATCCTGCTCGGCCGTTGTTGGAAAAGGGGGAAATTACTTTAATAGCCTTTTTTGGTGCCTGTGGATACATTTCTCTCCTTTTATTGATTATTCTTTTTTTACTAAAATATGCCCATTCCAAAATGACAGTGTTATTAAAGTATGGATCGGCACTAAGGAACCTAAAGCCATTTTAAATGATTCGAGGATCCTGATTTCATGTTTTTTAAAGTCTCAACTCAAATTATTTCAATGTGTGATCAGACATGAAACCTTAGTAGTTTATACGGCGCATTTTTCATTGTTATGTCATAATAGCTTTTATTTTACGATTCTATAACTGTTTAAACAATGAGGGATCAGTTAATATAACAACAGACGCTGTTCGTGTCATTGAATGCTCACCAATGAGAATATCAAATCCGTTGGGTTGGTTTCAATTTCAGACTGCATGTAAACCAACTTATGATATATATATATATGTATATATATATATATATTTATGTGTAAAACACTCAAGAACATTACATGAATAACATTAATATATATTGCGAAATAATTGACAGAAATTACGAATATTTTTGGAAAGAAAGTTTATTCTATATATTCAGTGTTTAAAGCTATAAAGACTACACACACACACACACACACACACACACACACATATATATATATATATATATATATATATATATATATATATATATATATATATATATATATAATGTATATTAGTATCCGACAATGTCAATAAGGAAAGACATTTAAAAGAACTAAATTTGGCTTCGAGCAAAATTCCTTATATATATATATATATATATATATATATATATATATATATATATTTGTATCAACCAACAAAATCGTACCATTTGAGCGCAAACAAACAAATAAACCGAAAAATTTCCGAATGAACTCATTATATGATTGCAAAAATTGATTTTTCAAGATTATTTCCTTCATTTTTTTCCTTTTGTATTCCTCTCACATGACAAGAGGTTCGCGGACCAGACTTTGAGAACCGATGGCATTCACGATTACCTATAACTACTCTACCACCATTTCCGTTATACTTTTTAACGCCCTTGTTGACCTTCAACAAAATTGTATTTGTAGCCATTGATAATACAGTGCAGCATTTTAAACCGACGCTACCCACAAAAGACTGGTTTAATCACAGTATATGAGTTTAGGTTATTCATTTGATCTGACTTTTGTATGTATCTATTTATCAAGGCATCTATCCGAACTTCACCCAGCCCTTACCATTCGCGAACAAACTAGAAATTTTGCATACACACTCCTCTCAATGAGTAGGGAA
>OY735224.1:1856336-1866336 GCA_963457665.1 Thysanoteuthis rhombus | reverse complement strand
TTATTTTTTACTGAAATACTTATATTTTTTCCGATTATTACAATATATTAATCCCAACAATATCTACTAACAAGACTATTAACTTGTCCAATCAGATTGCACCGGCTGTCGTCACCGTTGAGGTAGGTTCGCATACTCTTTTCTAAGTGTTTAAATGATGAGATAATAAACTTGAAAAACATTTCAGATTTAAACGAATGATCCAAAGGAGGTCACTTTTCATTAGTAATCTGTGATTATATTTGCGTTTTAATGAAATATTTTTCACTGAAAGTTATTGCCATCAAAGTGAGAAATATACTTGATACGATGAATTTGACGAATGTTTCAGATTTAAACAAACCATCAGAGGAAAGTCATTTTTCTATAGTAATCTTTGGTCACATTTGCGTTTTAATGAATTAATTTCACCGAAAGTTACCGCCATCCAAGTAAAAAAAATTACCAGCTCCACCCGGTCTCCCCCTGTTGAGCTAATTAAAAATACACTTTATCATTTAATACACCATACAAGTTTTTTGATACTTGATTTGTAAAAATCCTTTGATTTTGACCCTGGAATAAAAGACTAATTGAATTTCTAACCTATTCTTTTGAAGTGAATCTTAGTCCATCAAAACGGTTTTGCAAAACTCGATTCAAATAATAGTCAGTTTGAGCGAGGTCAAGAGATCAAGGTGGATGAATCATTTTTCCCCAGCCGAGTGACTTTTTGATCCCTCGAGCGTAATGGGGACATTCATTATCGTAATGAAGAAAGACTCCTGTTCACTAAGGATAGGCGTTTTTAAACGACGAAATTGTCAACAAAAAATTTTAGCTGCGACTATTTCATCATCATCATCATCATCATCGTCGTCGTCGTCGTCGTCGTCGTCGTCATCATCATTAGTTTTTTAACGTCTGTCGTTGGACATAGACGTTCCCCTGGATTCACTGCACTTCTCTATCGTGGGCGTCGCAGAGCCAGTACTTTCTAAATTTGTTTGGTTCGTCTCTCCATTTAGTATTCAGTCGTCCTCGGTTGTGCATGTGATATCTGGAGATTCATGTCGTTGGTCGTGATGTCGAGCGGTTGTCTGCCATTCTTGCAACATGGCCAGCCCATTGCCATTCGAGTTTTCTAATCGATTCTATGATGTCTCAGGCTCTTATTTTCTCGCTGATATTCTGTGCTGTCTTGTGATCTCTCCATTTGATGTTGAGTATAATTCTTTCATGTGCTCGTTGCATGGTTCTCAGTTTGCTGGTCTGTCTCTTGGTTAAGTTCCACGTTTCAGCTCTATAGGTGACTATCAGGAGGATGCATTAGTTGTATACTCTTCTTTTTAGGATTGTTTTTGAAAGTTGAGCTTGCTCTGCCAAAGGTTTGACGGATTGATTCTTTACTTGATTTCTTCTTTCGAGGATTTCATAGAGATTCGTTGTCCTAGCTAGATTCAGTGGTCTACTGTCTCCAGTTCTGCATCTTAGATATTGATCGTTGTCTTCTAATTCCCGACGTTTTTGTTTCGCCAAAGTTCATGTGTAGGCTGATTAGCTTTCTTAACTTATTTCTTGACGATACCTTGCATATACCACCAAACACACAATAGAATCTTCAGATTGTGGTCGTTTTTCAGCTGTGAAAAGGCTCATTCCTTTGCAACAAATGTTGCAAAGATAACAAAGATTTTTTCAGGTCCCTCAGGTCCCTACTCAGACGCTAGCGTGTGTGGTATCCCCACGTTGAAAACCGACCTTGTGTCTCATCCTCTCCTCGTAGGAGTTCAGGTAAACAGGATCTGTGGAAAGGGGAACCTTTTCTCACCCCCGGTAACAACAATATTAGAAAAAAAAGGTACCTGGAGCTGCTACATTCTTGCAGATGTTTCTAGCCAAAACCACGCTGAGAAAATGGCCGAATTAAGAATTCTTAATAAAAGTATTCTTTCAAATTTATTTTAATTCGATTAAGGATTGTAAGTTATCGATACCTTTTTATTCTTCATTCCATTTACTAATTGTTCAAGTCGCCTTTTCATTACTACGACAATTGTTTCTTAAAAAAAGCGTCTTTAAATAATACTATGAAAGGAAATGATAGCATAAAAAATTATGATAATGACAGTTAATAAAAAAATCGGAATACAAAAGTACCTACAAAAAAAGTCAAAATGGCACAAACATTGAACATGCCAATCTAGAAGCTTTACTATTCTTCAAAAAAGCTAGATTTCTCAAATTTGGCCCCTCTGCGAATTAGTTTATGCAGTGCCTCTTCACCACACTTTTTCTGAGAATTTTTTTTCTTTTTTTCTTGGCTGCTACACATATACGTAAGATGGTATTTTGTCTCCCTTGAACCATCCCGCCATTGCTTGTCATTTCTAAATATTACTAGTTATCAAGCATAAACAAACTCCTATTTATTCTTAAGCACCTCTTAAAACTACGAGTTCTCTGACATAAATAAATTCCCAGTCATTCCCAGCTTGCTTCGTCTCAACACTTCTAGTTATCAAAGATAAACAAACTCCCTACAATTTCTTGCCTCACGTTTCATTAGCGTTTGGGAAGCAGTGATATTGAGATGTGGCAGGGATAGTTCTTGCATCGAAATATTTCGTCAGCGTTTGACAGGGCGTGGCGAGAAACGGGATAGGGGTGGCATGAGCAAGAGATACTGTCGCATATGCATATACATATATGTTAGTGATTGAGAGATATATGAGTGTGGGTGCGTATTTGAGTGGGACACAGAGAGAGAGAGAGAGAGAGAGAGAGAGAGAGAGAGAGAGAGTGAGGGGAATTCGTGTGGTTCTTTTTTTTTAAATTTTAGATCCGTATTATTTGACTTTGTTTTGACATATTTCATCCTGCAAGACTGGAAAATAAATCTAACTTTTCTTCTTTTTTTTTTTTTGAAATGTCATCTTTCTTTCTACATATGTCAGAGTTATAGTCCTGCCGAAACATGTTGTCTGCTACCTCTACGGTCTTTGCTATCCTCAGGACCGTCGACGGGATAGACGTTTTGGCTCTCGAAATCTTATCAACGCCCCCCCCCCCCCAAAAACCCAATGACAGGTTTATTCAGACTGTTAATTTTTCCCTTTTCAAACTGTCAACCAGAACTGTCTCCAAAAATGTCAACATAGGTTTCTTCAAATTCCAAATTGGTCGCACTATATTGGTATGTATATATGTATCGCACGTTCTGGTGGCCCTCCAATGGAGCAAAAGGGTTTTAGATTTTAACATTTACTCATTATTTTGTCTAAAAAAAACCCCGGTTTTTTGGTTGTTCAAAAATTTCCCCCTAAAATGGTTTCTAGGAGAGGGTTCAATTTGCATTGTAAGTCTATGTTAAATTGACCCTTTACTTTGTGTCTAGCAGGATTCACGTTTATTCTTTTGAAAGTTTTATTGAACGCGTAAAATTCTAATTTCATCATCCAAAACACCCGCCATGCTGCCAAAAGACTCTATTTAGCGGACGGTTTCTATGGAGTGACAAATCAAACATCTCTCCTTTTTTTTCTTTTTTTTCAGATTTTTTCCCCCCAGTCAGTGATTTGATCAGACGAGGAAGCAAAATAGAACAGACTGAGTACATTGAATTGCGATAAGAGTTGGATCGTACTGTGAGACAAAAAATCAGAAAAAAATATTTTCAAAAGATAGGTAGATAGATAAGAATAATATATATATATATATATATATATATATATATATATATGTGTGTGTGTGTGTGTGTTTGTGTGTGTGCGTCTGTATGTGTGTTTGTGTGTGTGTTTGTGTGTTTGTAAAATGACAATATCGAATAATCGTTTGGGACGGGTGCAACTTTATTTCTACGTTCCGCCAATTACAAGCTTTGTCAGGAATTGGCTAATGAGGAAAACATAGAAATAAAGAGTCATTTGTCTCAAACGGTTTTCCAATATTGTCATTTTACTCGCATATCTGTTGGATTAAACACCAATTCTTATCCTTATATCATATATATATATATTGAATAACCGTTGCCGTCAAAGATGGCCCAGGGTTCTACCCTTTTTTATGTGCGTATTTTCGTATCGTTTGCTTCTTTATTTGTTCCAGCCCTCCTGCCCACGTTGTTTTGTTTACTTACTTAAAAATTGGCATCAATACTCTACTGAACACTTCGGAAGAATAATTTCTTCTTTTTTTTTTTCAAACTTTTTTTCGTACCTTTTGGTTTATTAATAACATCAAGATTCTCTGGAATATAGATGTTTCTACATGTTCCTACTCTATTTTAGATGTTTTTTCAATAGGAAAATGTATTCTGACCGAATCTATTCTACGAATTTTTTTTTACATGCCTTCAAATTCTGACATTACAGTTGTTCAATTATGTATATATATATATATATAGAGAGAGAGAGGCGGGGGAGCATGGAAGAGAGAGAGAGAGAGAGAGAGAGCTTATGCCGGTGCATTTATGATTTCCCAAATTTTACAAAACTTTTTTCCCTTCTGTTTATTCTTTACAGCGTATTTTCAATGAGGCAGTTTTTCGTGGTACGTTGCAAAACTCCCCAGAGAACAAATCAAATTATGCAAGTCTGAACTGCAAATTATCGAAACTGTGAAAAGAAAACTCACCAAAAGCAAAGAATAACTATGTTTTCGTCTCTATGGATAAGATTTATTACAAACATGAATCTGTATTTTAAAAGAAATAAACACGCGTAAGCCGAACAGATGAGTACAAACACGATGAAAACATACCTATTTTTGTTCGATTCGGTTTTATTACACACACACACACACACATATATATATATTATATATATATATATATATATATATATATATATATATATATATATTGTGTTTAATTTCTGAGGGTTATGTCAACTATAAATGATAGTGCTCGATATCGAAGATAAAGCATATATGAACGACTGATGCATCCACTGGCATGAAACTCAGAGTCACTGTGAAGCACTGAATTTCCTCTGTACACACACTTATACACACTCACATATATACACATATATATGATATCATAACGATACTAGATTTTTTGAAAATCCTAATTAAAAAAATCTCAAAATATATAATTATAAATTGTGTTATGTCATACGGAATCTTATGTGAAATGATCTGCCGTCATTACATGGTCAAAGTATCACTCACCCTAGACAACGTAAATAGAATAAACAATAAAAGAAAATGAGTCGAGTCATACATTAACCGTTCAATGACGAGAGATCATTTCAAATACGTTTCTATATAATATAGCGCAATTTATAATCATTCTGTCGGATCATATATATCCATTACTTTATATATATATATATATATATATATATATATATATATATATATATATATATATATAAGTCAAATGTAAATATAATTGGAGAAGTTGAAAATAAACGTTTCCATTCATCCTTTCATCCATCCATCCATCCATCTATCTATCTATCAATCTATCTATCTATCTATCTATCTATCAATCTATCTATCTATCTATCTATCTCAGTCCTTTCATTCGCATATATGTATACATCTATCTATCTATCAATCTATCAACCTACACAACTCACAAATATAAATCCTAGTAATACATCTTCATCTTGACTTTTTTCATACAATCCTGAATCGACTTTTTTTTTTTTCTAAAGTTGCAAAAGCCATTTGGTGTGCCTAACATTTCTTGCCGGTCTCAGAATGTAGAAACGAATCCAGGATGGAAGGTCGTGTCAGTCTGTATCAAACATGACAAGCTAGAAAGGTAGAAAAGTTGAAAATTTTATAGAAAAAAAAATTGATGCAAACAAAATAAAGTAAATGACAGAAAATCGATTGCTTTTCGCTGCAACTAATTCCACATGACTTGTTGTCTAATTCCGAAACGGTAACTATTACAGTCAATTTGACTGCAAAGACTACTACAAATAATAATAATAATGATAATAATAATTATTATGATAATAATAATAATAATGATAATAATAATGATAATAATAATGATAATTATAATAAAAATAATAATAATAATAATGATAATAATGATAATAATAATAATATTAATAATGATAATATTAATAATGATAATAATAATATTAATAATAATAATGATAATAATAATGATAATAATAATAATGATAATAATAATAATAATAATAATAATGATAATAATGATGATAATAATAATAATAATGATAATAATGATAATAATAATGATAATAATAATAATGATAATAATGATAATAATAATAATGATAATGATAATGATAATTATGATAATAATAATAATGATAATAATAATAATAATGATAATAATAGGAGGATCAGATCTGATTAGTCATGCAATAGAAACCGTCAAAAGGCTATTGTCCTTTGGCTGCATGCCGTGTTGAAAACGGGTGATCATTAAATGGGTTACCTCTCTCAGCTTTTGTTGAATCACTAGAGAGTTTGAAGTGACCTATTTAGCAGAAATGTATATTGTAAATTGAACCCCTCCGTAAAAAAAAAAAAATTTGGCGGGAATTTTGTAGATAGTGTAAGGATCAATGGTTCAAATCTTCACCTCTATTGGTGTGGCCTTTACACGTGACGGATACATATATATATATATATATATATATATATATATATATAGATATAGATATAGATATATAGATATAGATATATAACGAGATAAACAGCCAGTTAGCCAGTAAGCTGTAAAACTGGAGAAACACATGTTGACAGTTTTGGTTGAAGGTTTTTAATAATACTGTCAGGTCTGATTAGTCACTCGATAGAAATAGTAATAATTTTGCTCGCATGTTGCTTTTTGCAGGAGGTCATCATAACGCCCAAAAGTCAACGGTTGCACGCTGAGATTGAAAGTAAATAAAAATAGTCTGGTTAGTTTCTCAATAGAAACCGTAACGTGACCAACATCTTTTGGCAGCATGCCGTGTTTTTGTTGTTTTTTTGTTTTTTTTGGAGAGGGGGTTGATCGATTGAAAAATTGGGAAAAAAGTGATCAATGAATAAATCACATCTCTTACCTTTTGCCGGGTCGTGTTCGATAAAAGAAAGTCTGAACTAAAAATAAACAAACGCGAAAACTACTGAACACAAAATAATGGACCACAGAGAACCGTTACGAATATAAAGGGGTTCTCAGATTTGACACGATAAAACAGGAAGAGATGAAAGAGAAAGTAGAATATCTCACGATGATAAGAAAGATTTTAGAAACCAAGCTAATTTGCAGTAATCTGATAGAAGGAATTAACACACTGGCAGTATTGATAATAAGATATACAGGTCCATTTCCTAGATGGACAAAAGAAGACCTCCGATCGATGGAATGGCAAACAAAGAAGCTTTTGACGATACACAAGGTTTTACACCCCAGAGATGACACATATAGACTATATGTGGATCGGAAAGAAGGACTCACTAGCATAGAAAATCAAATGTGTCCAAAAGGCTCAAAACAGGATTAGAAAGATATGTGCCTGCGAAGACATTATGAAAAGCGCCCGGAGCAGTGCATCAAACAACTAAAAAGCTGCAGACGAAGGAGCAGCACAGGAAACAAGGAAAGGAAAATGGGAACAGAAAAAAACTATACGGGAAATTCAAAAGCAAGATACAAATCATCGCAGACGAAAGATCGTGGACATGGCTACGCAGAAGAAACCTGAAAAGAGAAATGGAGTTGCTCATCATGGCATTCTAAAACAAATACATCAGGGCAAACTATTACTTTACCAATGAATGTTGTCAATTAGCCCTGAAAGAGTATAAAAACAGACACGACAGGGTAGCAACAGTGATACACTGGGAAGTAAGCAAACGACAGTTATTCGACCATGCAGATAAATGGTATGAGCATCAACCGGGAACCATCTGGGAAAATAAAAGCCAAAAATTACTCTAGGACTTTGACATCCAAAGTGACGACTCTATCCAAGGGAGTAGACAAGATCTGGTGGTCGTGGAAAAGAAATGGAGAACCTACCAAATAATAGACGTGCCTGTTCCTGCAGATCAGTGAGCTAGAGAAATACCAGGACTTGGCAAGTGAACTGAAGGTATGGAACATATCAGTACCAATAATAGTAGGTGCACTCGGAACTACACCAAAGACACTATAAACTAGATTGGAGGAACAGGGGACAAAAGGAAGGATTGAAACTATGTAGATTACAGCAATACTGCAGTTAACACAAATAGTTGTGAGTTGTGAAAATATAAGATCTACGACTCCCTTTTGTTAACAATTGTCTGATAGCCAGGGAAAAAAGCATGGTGGAGACGGTACAAAGCACACAGCTGAAGCAATATGTGAAGATGATATCGGAGGAGGGGTCTAAACTTGCTGTCACATGATCTCCAACAATAACCGTAAGGCAACTGGCGTAAAAATGCAGAATCGCTCATCATGGCAGCCCAAAACAAAAGCATAAGGACAAACTACATAAAAACAAAAATCGACAGAACACAGACAAACAGCAAATGCCGCATGTGCGGTGAAAGAGATGAGACAGTAAACCACATAACTAGTGAATGTAGCCAACTCGCCCAGAAGAAGCATAAGCATAGACACGATAGTGTAGCAACGATGATACACTGGGAACTAAGTAAACAAATGGGATTCAACCATGTGGAAAAGTGGTATCAGCACAAGCCAGAGGCAGTTTTGGAGAATGACAACCACAAACTACTCTGGGACTTTGACATCCAAACTGACCACCTCATCCAGGCAAGAAGACCAGACCTAGTAATAGTAGACAAAAAAAGGAAGGCCTGCCAAATAGTAGACGTTGCTGTGCCTGCAGACCATAGAGTAAAAAAGAAGGAGGGTGAAAAAAGGGAAAAATACCAGGACCTAGCAAGGGAGTTAAAGAAAATGTGGAACATGAAAACCAGGGTAGTACCGGTCATAGAGGGCGCACTAGGAACTGTCCCCAAAACGCTGAGGGAGAGACTGGAGGAGATCAGGATTAGGGGGAGGATAGAGACCTTACAGACCACAGCACTACTGGGAACTGCACGGATACTGAGGAAGGTACTAGAGATATGAGTACTGCAACGAATTGTAGCTCTGTCATGATATGCGAAAGAGAGAGGAGACGTTAGCTGAAGACCTGAGGAGACTTATTGTCATTCAGCCTTCAGCGATAACCACTGGGCAACCGGTGTGAAAGTGTAAATCGTAGAATTACTGCGACCTATGAGTACTAGGAGAGGAGGGCTGGAGATTTGAGGAGACTTGCTGTCACTCAAACTCTAGCGGTTACCACCAGGCAACTGGTGTGAGATTCCAAATAATAATAATAATGATAATAATAATAATAATGATAATAATAATAATACTAATAATAATAATAATAATAATAATAATAATAATAATAATAATAATAATACTGACCATCTCATCCAGGCAAGAAGACTGGACTTGGTAATCGTAGACAAGATCTGCCAAATAGTAGACGTGGCTGTACCTGCAAATCATAGAGTAAAGAGGAAGGAGAGTGAAAAACGGGAAAAATACCAGGACCTTTCGAGAGAATTGAAGAAGATGTGGAACATGAAAGCCAGGGTAGTGCCAGTCATAGTGGGCGCACTGGGAACTGTCCCAAAGACACTGAGAGCGTGTCTGGAGGAGATTGGGATAAAGGGGAAGATTGAGACTGTCCTGTTCATAGCACTGCTAGGAACTACGCGGATACTGAGGAAAGTGCTAGAAATATAAAGACTGCAACGTTAATTGTTAACAGTGACCCAACGGAGGAAGGGAAATGAAAGCAGAAACGTAAACCATAGCACTGGCATGATAGGCGAAAGAGAGAAGAGATGTTGGCCGAAGACCTGATGAGACTTATTGTCATTCAGCCTTCAGCAATGACCACTCGGCAACCGGTGTGAAATTGTAAACTGCAGTATTACTGTGGCCTATGAGAACTAGGAGAGAAGGGCTGGACACTTAAGGAGACTTGCTGTCACTCAAACTCCAGCAGTTACCACCAGGCAA
>OY735224.1:1796336-1848836 GCA_963457665.1 Thysanoteuthis rhombus | reverse complement strand
CCAGAGATCATATACGAAATTGTGACTACAAAAAAAAGATGGTGTGGCGAACAAAAGAGATTCAGAAGGTATTGGCACCGTGACGATAAGATCTGGCAAATCTCGGGGAAGTGATGAAGATAATGGCTGTCATAGCAGGGATAGGAGTTATGTCCTGCCTATCCTAAAAGGATGATAGAGAAAAGAAACAGCTCAATGTTTAATCACAGATAAAAAGCTTAGATATCAAATCCTGATTTTCAAAGCTGGCAGTCTCCCCTATCTCGGAAAATTTACACAAAACAATCTCTCTAATTCGTGATCTCATAATACCCATTGGCCTTGTTCAAGACTCCACCCAGATTCATGAATCTAATAATCCCCAGATCTTTCTTTTCAAAATGGTTGGGTATCATTAAGACCAGAGTATTTCTAAAATCTGGAGTAACTTTAATCAATGCCCGAATCTCTCGTCCTGATGCAATGTTTTGCAAAATAATCTTGTGGATCATCTCCTCCATTTTAATGTATGTGACTCTCATGAAGGAACCAAAGCCTGTGGCCTTTGGCCGAACTCAGTGACCTCAGTCATTTAATGGGGCCTCGCTGTGAAGGAACGTTTAGCAAGATAGTATCACGGATCAATATGACTGTTTTATTGAGTTTGACTCCCATATGTTACTCCTGACATGAGGCCTTGTGCCAAACAAAGTAAGGTTACTCAATGTGCCGAACAGAATAAACACACATACATAAATACACACACGCACACACACACACACACACACACACATATATATATATATATATATAAACATTGGAGAAAATTACATAAATTGCATTGCATCGACGGATATTGAGAAATGGTTGACTGAAGTGACTCAAAAATCTATTAAAATAAAGTTTTTAATGCTTAGTGTTTAAAGCTGTAAAACTTCCTTGACTCTCTCTCTATTTATATCACACAATACCAACTCGAAGAGGAGACTTCAAATAATGGAGACTCTTCTGATTAAGGCAAAACAACTTATTATCAATTGAATATCTTTCGTCAGTGGGAATTCTTAAGATCATGTAGAGTTTACACGCCCAGATGACGTCATCAAGGCATTGCGTTAGTTTTGTTTTTACTTTCAAACATTTATTAATGATTACACGAATAAGAAAAGACAATACTGAAGATATAAATACAAAATTGTGATAAAAAAGATTTCTTATTACTCTTTAAAAACCTCTATAACACTTTCTTTCGCTCTGTCCATAGTTTTTTTTTATGAATTATCCCCCTGTCTTTCAATCTTTAGAATACATTTTGCATCGATTACCAATTGAGAACTATGCAACGTGCTCCTGAAAGAATTATGCTGGGCCTCACACGGGAGAGACCACAAGACAGCACAGTACATCCGAGAAAAGACGAGAGTCAGTGACATCATAGAATCCATTAAAAATCTCAAATAGCTGTGGGCTGGCAGACAACCGATGGACATCATGACTCACGACATGGATCCCCCGAGATCACATGCACAACCGAGGTCAGAATATTAGATGAAGAGACGAACTAGATAAGTTCAGAAAGTACTGGCTCCACGACGCCCATGATAGAGAAATGTGGCAAATCCTGGGAAAGTTATAAGTCCAACGACGGACGTTAAAAGACTGATGATGATGATGATGATGATGAATAATGGTTATACTCAATTATTCCATTCAAAATCTCTTTTATTGTGGCAGGCTGATCCACTCACTATAAGGTCCAGCCTTTTTCAAATATTTACTTTTGGAATGGATTAGTATATACAATCAGTAGAATTTTGATCTGAAATTTTCATTGTATTATGTTGGATATATGTGATCCGTGGCGAGGCGTTGGTTCAAGAGCACTGACGAGGAAAGACAAATTTTTTTTTAAATATTCATTGTGTAAAATAAATTATTTTTTCCCTATCAGTAGCTTAACGTACTTACAGATATACGCATGCACCTATAGATACACGGACACACACATACACACATATATATATATAATGATATATATGTATATGTATATATATATATAATCATTAATGACATAAGTATATAATTAATAATGATATCTATCTATCTATCTATCTATATATATATATATATATATATATATATATATATATATATATATACTAATTTCTCTTCTGTTTGTTTAAGCCTAGATCTCATTGGCCTATTTACCTTCTTATTATGACATAACGATTACGCCATAGAAAATCTTGACACTTCATATCCGATCAATTCTTGAAGCAGCTCGAGTTGAGTTGAGACTTTCAAAAAAAAAATGAAAGAAGATACTTAAATAAATAAAGATGAACAACCTGATAAAATAGCTTTAAGCTCTTTAATGCTTATCCATAAATGAATAACTCTGTCTTTTTTCCGGATATATATGTATATAATGGAGTAATGATTCGCTCCGCGAACACGTTTATGTTTCTGCCTCAATTCAAATCAGGGCAGAAACATGAACGTGTTTGTGTAGCGAATCCTTTCTCTATTACATCTTTAACTCGATTCTTAATCAACTTAATATCCAAATGTATCGAGAACTCTATGGAATAAACCATCATACATCAGATATTGTATTATATTTTATTATATTGCATTCCTGATCTGTATTATAAATATATATTCGCCAGAAAAGGTCAAACAAGGTAGAAATATAGACATGTTTGTGTAGCGAATCTTTACTTCATCATATTTATGTGTGTTTGTGCGTACGTGGAAAATTCAGTTTTTCATAATGATTCTGAGTTTCGTGCCAGTGGTGCTATCGTCAGACAGTCTACAAGTCAACTACTCTGTATATGGGGCATTCGAGGTTACATGGAGCGGGGGGCTGACGGGATAAGTGAAACGTTCAGGGTGAAAATGTTCGTTCACCGATTGTTGAATTGTTTGCGTTTTTTTTTTTAATTGATAAAGTTAAGTTCGAAAAAGAGTGTGTTTTTTCTTTAATGATTATTCGATTATTTTACATTTAGGATTAGTGACAACTGAGTTAAATTTTGGAGTGTGTTTGATGATTGAACTATATATTGAGAGAGTTAAGGTATTTTTATATCGTTGTTGCTGTTATTGGCTTTGATTTCAGTACATGTAAGTCACCAGCTGGGTCTAAATCAAAGACCTAAGCCTGGCGACCTTGTAAGTGGTGACAGTCTAGGCTTCAGGAAGTGAAGAAAAAAGGGACTGGCCTTTCACTTATGTAAACGATACAACACTTTCCCGAACACACTTCTATATATTCATAAAATGATGAATGCTAGTTGTAGTACTTACATTCACATTGACAAGATTTTTCAAATAATGTTTGCAGTGGTCAAGTATAGACGTTATTTTGTATGCAATTGCCATTTAACGGACATCCTATTTTATTTCTACAGCTACATTTGGCAGTCGCTGATTTTTTTGGAGTTACGGTAATTTTAATTGGTTCTTAATGATTTGCCGCATGTTTTCGATACAACAATAGTGGATTTCCAGCAGAGTTCTGTTGAGTATTCTGTGTAGTTTATGCCTTATTATATTCGGTATTGAACCGGTGGATGTTTCTTTTTCTTGTTGTCTTTTTTTTCAACTCAGCGAAAAATGATTAGAGGGTGTTAGAGAGCTTTTTTTTTAGCATCAATAAATCTATATATCAGCGGATTTTACTGAATACGAACATCTACACCAAACAGAACGAAACAGAACAACATTACCACTTATCCAATTTATTGATTTCACCCAACACGACATGCAGCCAAAAGCTGTTGACTGTGTGGCGGTTTCTATTCAATGACTAACAGGCTTGTTTTCTTCCATCTTCTCTTTCCTCTCTTAAAAAAAACAAACTTTTGATATCATTCTATCCCTTCTTTCATATAAAACCAACATCGACAGGAAAAGTTTGGTCCATATCTTTAATTGGAAAGAGAAGTATTCGTTGTCGAAAGATTTCACCTTCTCTCTGCCTTTTCTTTCAGTTGAAAATTATATTTTCTATTTTTCTGAATGAATCATTCAAGATTAATTTTGAAAAAAAATTTTAAAATATAAGAATAAAGCTACTATCTATCTAACCCAATCAATTCACATCTATACATTTATCTATCTCAATCGGCTCACATCTATTGATTTATCTATATAATTGAATTGAAAGGATATGGAGTAGTATGTTTGTCATTGTCTTATGACAAAATGCTCACATATATATATATATGTCATTGTGGATGTGAAGTGATCCGAGAGAATGTCGATGAAACTGGAAAGTGAAGAGAAAAACTCAAAAAGTAGGTGCTTCATCTCATTTTTTTCTTCTTCATGAACCGCCGCAAATATTTTTCTCTGAAAAAGATGGCTGGTCCCTGTCGAAATGCATCGAAATACGCCGGCAGAATAATAAAAGTTTGAGCTTTTCTCTCTACTTTCGAATCGTCATTTGCATCTCTGTGTATATATAGGTGCACTCGAATGCGAGTGTGTGAAAGTGCATACACACACGTGCACGAACATCTATTGATGAAATCACTCAAAAACAAACTCTGAGTCACATAAAAAGCGACGGGAAAAAAAATCTTGCGTCCCTAAAATTGCACACACATACACAAACGTACACACGTTTACAAGCCCAGAACAAATAAATGTCCTCTAACACTCTCTAATACATATGCACAAAAAATCATAAACGCACATACACACACACATTACGCATATGCAATCGTCCCGACACGTACAACCACATACATGTGCACAGAATCACTTGAAATTGAAGGTCGTACAAAGATCAATGGAAAGAGCAATGTTAGGTGTAAGTCTGAGGGATAAAAAAAAGATAAACTCAGATTTGAGAGTAAACTAAGGTAAAAAATGTCATGGACGTGAGTAAGCTACAAAAATGGAGATGGACCAGATCCATAGTAAGAAATGAGGATAGAAGATAAGACAAAGGGTTATTTGATTGATGCCCAACGCAGTAGGTGAAGACGCAATATAAAATGGTGAAATGAGATGAGTAATGGTAGAGGTTAGCACAGTTACGGTCTGCATGGAAGGGGATGGGAGAGCCATATTATCAGTGGTAGACTTAAAATGACCGATGCTGCTGATGGTGGTGGTACTGCTGCTGTTGCTGCTGGTGATGATTCTAATATAGGTATATTTGCACTCTTTAGCATACATCTTTGTCAGTTCGTATTCATTAGCGACAGACAGCCATGTTCCGATCCGACACTTCAAGACGAAAACGTTGGAGTGGTTGAAAGGTCATTTATCCTATACACACATACATTTACAGATATACATATATATATATAAAAATATATATATACACATAAGCATTCATACATCCATAAATATATACATGCACAAGTACTTACATAGATTTATAGATGCATAAATAACATACAAACATGCATATATATATATATATACATATATATATATATATATTTATATATATTCTTTGATATATGCTTACAAAAATGAATAAGTATGAGCAAAAATACATACATATATACAAGAAGTCATAGATACAGAGATGCATATAGCATACATACATAGACACATACATAGACACATACATAAATGTACGTGTAGATATTCATACATGCATCCATAGATAAATGGACAGATAGATAGATACACATGCACACACATAGACATCCCTGCCGATATCAATGCTTATATTTATATATATTTAAATGACTGAACATCAATAGAAATAATACGAAGATTTATCCAAGTCAATTGTTACACTTACTGATCCCTCATCGTTAAAAATGTTCTTTGTTAACCTAAGTGAGTTAGCCTTTTTTCGAAGATTAAATATGTACTATGAAATAATATCTATATACCATTCACATAAAAAAATGACGAATTACATGTATAGCATAAATTATATAATGAAGGGAGATGGTGTTTGTTGTGGTGCCATGCTAATATAACTGTTTTGTTTTTAAAAAACCTTAGACAGTTATATAGAGAACAACTGATGATCCCAACAAGAGACAATTTATACATTGTTCCATAATAACGAAGTATATGTGAAACAGGAAAAACCCCGGAAAATCATATAAATCACATTGACAGATATTGGGAAATGGGTGACTGAAGAGACAAAAAATCTACTGAAATAGTTTTCTAATGCTTAGTGTTTAAAGCTGTGAAGCTTTCTAGACTATATATATACCAAACAAATCGATAAATAATTAGACAGAAATAATTAAAGATTGCATAATACTATTTAGAAACTCTGTTTGAAATGATTTTTAAAGAGGAAATGGTAAGAGTAACGCTATGTTTAAACGGCTACTCTATCGGACGCAAGTTCGATTCCTGCAGCAGTCCCATTTTCTTCAATAGTTTTTTTTTCTTTTTTCGTTGTCTAGGCCAAATGATACTTCACCCTGTAATAACGGGGACCATTTCAAAAAGATTAAATGCAATTCTTATTTTTTCCTGTTGGATCATAAATCTATTTCTTAATGATATGATTGTCCACATCAGAAGAAAAGAATAAAACAGATGTGGACAGCGAATGAACAAAATGAGAATTTTGAGTTGAAGCCGTTATTTAGTCCATTTCATTACCGGCAGCTGTTTAGCTCAATGGTAAGAGCAACGCTACATAAGAGCAGTTACCCTGGCGATTCCTGCAGCATCCCCACTTTCTTTGATTATGTTTTTGTCCTTTTACGTTGTTTAGGCCAAATGATACATTCACCGTGCTATAATGGGAGTTAATTTCACAAAGAGTTTCAAAATAATATAACACAATTCATAAGATACATATGTATGAATTCCAAAATATGAGTGTGTGTGTGTGTGTATGTACACGTGCATGACGAGAGGGAGTGTGTGTGTGTGTGTAAGCATGTATGATGAGAGAGAGTGTGCGTGTGTGTGTGTGTGTGTGTGTGTGTATGGATCTGTGCAAGTTTGCTGAAAAGGTGACTTATAATCTTTTTCTCAAAAAAGCTTTTCGTAAAGTTTCGCAATAATCCACGGACCATTCCTGCTTTTGCATAAAATGGATTATTTTAAGTTCGTTTCTGATCCACATCAATATATTCTACCTTTCTGTGTATCCACCATTGTCTGTCTGTTCTCATCTATGAACAGAGAGGCAGAATTCTCAGAGAATATATATATATATATATATATATATATATATATATATATATATATATATATATATATGGCATTCCTTTGACTGACACATCCAGCACCTACATTTTGAAATAGGTCATTTTCAATGGCTAAACGTGGCTAGATTTTCACCGCTGTTCAAATAAACTTATTTTCGATCGAAAATCCCTGTTTACTCTGAATACAATTCGGCATATCGTTAGGGTTTGTAGATAGATTTAGGTTCATTAGCTAAATTCAAGTTTAGTGGCTTGGTTTGGTGCTAGGCCCAGTTGGTACGTATGGTTAGTAGTTAGGTTGTGGGTTAGGGCTAATAGTTAGGGTTGGTGTTTCTAATTTCCCAGTTGTGTATTGTTATTTAGACACCAGGAAATTAAAAATCTATCCGATGGTCATCTTCAAAAGAGTATCTAGCCACTTTTGACCAATCGAAAATGGTCAGTTTCAAAATGGCAGTGTTTGATGCGTTAGTGCAAGGATAGCTCATTTGTATTATATGGACTTGGATACAAATTTTTAATCTGTTCATATATATATATATATATATATATATATATATATATATACACACACATATGTGTGTGTGTGTGTTTGTGTGTGTGTGTGTACGTATATCTGTTTTTTCATATCCATTCATCTATCAATCTATCTCAGTCTGTTTCTATCTATCTATCTATCTGTCTATTTATCTGTTCTTATCTATCAATCAATCTATCTATCTCAGCTCGTTCATAGTTATCTCTATTCATATCTATCTATCTATCTCAATCTGTTCATATCTATGTATCTATCCACCTATCTATCTCGGTGTGTACATATCTATCTATCAATCTATCTGGTCACCGATTTTCTACAGAACATAACTGGTAAATCTGACCTTATAAGGACTGAGTACGATTCTTTTCTGTGTCTATGGCGGATACGGACCTGTCAGGATTGACGAGTGGAAATAATGGATAGAAGTCACATTTCTGGAAGCTAAAGAAGAAGAAAAGAAGAATAGAAGAACAGGTCTGGTTACTCACTCAATAGAAACCAACGCCTCTTGACAGCATGCTGTATTGGGGTGATCAATCAAAAAATACGAGATAAGGAGTGATCAACAAATGAGCCACTTCTCTTGCATTTTGTGGTGCAGTGTTCAATAGTCTGAATTTTAAAAAGATAGGCGCGAATGCTGTCGGACACAAATTAGGAGATCAATTCTATCATGAACTTACAATACAAATTAAATCCCTATTAAAAAAGGAGAATTTTAAAAAACAAGCCTAAATACAGCTAGACAGAAATTACATGATCAATTTAACATAAAATTACATCATAAATTGAACCCCAATTAAAAAGTGATAATTTACAAGAACAAGAATGCAGCTGAATACAAAAAGGGACCAATTTAGCATAAATTGACATTACAAATTGAACCCCCATCAAAAAAGGAGAATTCTCAAAATCAAGCCTGAATGCTACCGGACTCAAATTGGGGATTCAATTTCCCATAAACTGACAATACATACTGAACCCCCTGACTAAAAACCTATCTGAGGGAGAATATTAAAAGAAAAGAAGTTTTTTGTTGACATGTCGAGGAGTAGATGTTAATTCCTTTGGCTTCATTGGCATAGCCTGTCGCTTCATACATAGTCAGCCAACGAATCAGCCAGACAAACTTAAAAACAAAAGAAACCTATGTTGACAGTGTATGATAAATCGACTGATAGCAAGTAGAGATGTTACAACCTGAACTGAGATAAAGCAAGTCTAAGTATCAAACAAGGTAGATGCAGCCTGTACGCGTGATATATACAGTCAGCCAGCCAGTCAGTCAGTTGGACCAACTTGAAAACTGAAGAAACCTATGTTGACAGATTTGGTTCACGGTTTATGATAACATATAGATCGACAGAGAGTGGACAGCATGACTGTAACCTAAACTAGAATAAAGCTAGTCTTCGTATCAAACTGAGTAAATGCCATTGGCGTCCTGGTCACATCGCGGATAATGGGATCGGTGACTCGGATTCAAAGTCTGGTATATAATAATATATCATTATGGTTTAACTGGATATAATGACTGAACGATCTAATGTGATATCTAAATCTTATTAGCTTCAAATATAACTGAATCGTAAATAATGTTCAAAGCAGTCAGGAGTTTTCAGCCGTGACACTGGAATAGAACCCGAAAACGAAAAATGCTTAATATTTATCATTCGCAAAGGAAAACATGAATCAGTAGAAAGTACTGAACTACAAAACATCATCCTCATATCCAGTCTTTTTGCGCCCTTCGTTGGAGATAAACCTCCCCCAAGTTTCGCCAGATCCAGTACCATGTGAACTTTTCTAAATCGTCATGCCATCTAATATTTTGCCGGCTAGTTTTGCTTATGATATCTTGGAATTCATGTTGTGAGTTGTGTTGTCCCTCGGTTATCTGAAAATCTTGCAACATGGCCAGGCCATTGCCATTTGAATTTTCCAATGGATTCTATGATATATCTTACCCCTGATTTTTTTCAAATAAACCGTGCTGTTTTAAGATCTCTCAATGTTATATTAGGCAAGATTCTCTCATGTGCACGCCACGTGGTTCTCAATTTGAGGGTCAATCTTTTAGTAAGGTTTTATGTTTCAACTCCATAGGTGACTATCGGGAGGAAGCATTGGTTGAATACCCATTAAAAGATGGAATATTGGCTTTGCACTGGAGCAATGCTTAGCGAATTAGTCGCATGAACCCTTGATAATCTTTTTCCAATTCCTTCTTATTTCAACAGTTTATTTAGACTTCGATAATACCAATTCCAAAGGCGCCTGTTTAGAGGGGACCAGACTTGATAGTGTGTATAGCAGCCTGCCACAATAGTCATGTAAAATAAATTTCCCTTACGAAACTATGGCTTTTGAGTATTCCAATTACGTCTCTTCAGTGTTGCCAATCTGAACATTTTATATCTAAATTTAGATCTCCCATTTTAGATAAAAAATCTTTGATAATTTTTTTTTAAAAATCTATCCTTAATAGATTTATTGAAAACCACTGATCTGAATAATTTGAAACAACTTGAAAGTTGACATTATCTACTTATCTCATGGATATCAGACTGACTCATTCTCATATGGCCACTAACTTCACCATCACCAGATGTTGTACATGTGGAATAATCAGGTGTTAGATGCATGTGGTTTAGTGTGAGCAACACGGATGACCAAATGTCCCACGGTTGTTCTCCCTAAAGTCTTAACACACTAAGCTTACACCGTGTTTCTTGTAGCACCTTAATTTATTGACAAAGCTCAACATGAGCGAAACAGTGGAATAAATTGCCATTTATTTCTGACAGTCCTTCAATATTGTCTTTTTTACACTCACAGTCCCACACGTCCACACACACACACACACACACACATATATATATATATATATATATATATATAGAGAGAGAGAGAGAGAGAGAGAGAGAGAGGGATTATCTGGTTGGATTTTCTCGGATCCAATTAACTCTGACACGTCATCCATCTCGCATCAGCAGGGTCACATGCTGTGCCTTTGCATGGTTGATCAACATATGTTCTGGATGAGTGACCAACACTGGCGTGGTGCCCAAAGAAGTGTTTCGACGATGAGCTTCTGTATCTCTCTTTAGCAATGCCCAGCAAAACGATATATATATATATATATATATATATATATATATATATATATATATATATATATATATATATATATATATATATATCCTATAAAGTCTGCAGTAATAAACCCATACGCATGTAACTCACAGACCATAATATTAACGAAATACACACACACACACACACAGACACACACACACACACACATATATATATATATATATATATATATATATCATCAAAATTATTTAAAAATGGTTTAAATTCTACCAATTGCCAATAAGTGACTAGCGGAAATGACGTGAAGTTTATGAACAACCGGAAGATGAATAGCTGTCTATCGGAAGTCATTCAGCCGGTTAATCGAGGGATAAATGAATGCATGGAGGAAGCTACTTAAGTCAGTTTCAAATTATTGGGATGGTGTCAGGAGTGGGAGATGAGAATAAAAATGGTTAGACGGTTGAAGATCACCCGCAGTACATTCTGTAGTGGCTTTGCTCGGGGGCAATTACCATGACTGATGAGGGTTCACTGAGGCTCAGCATTGAGACGCACAGGGGCCCAGGATTCGTCCCGTTGCTTCAAGAATTGGGGGTCAGTAAGCCTGGGGCTGCAACCCTCCCCCGATGGGCTAAAAGTGGAGTGTCTGACTCGAAGAGCTGAATGGTACCTTACGTTAAACTGACCTTGCCTCACATCCTGCTCTCAGGGGACAGGGAGCTGAGTAAATCCAATCTGAGCAATAGGGGTTCTGTTACAATATCTACACAGGGGATGAAATCAAAGGGAGCAGTGACATTTGTAGGGCTGGTGTCATCTGGGGTGGTAAGTCAGGGTGTTAGTTTTTTATGCCCTATTTTAATAATTGGAAATAGCTAGATTTGTTAGAAATGGATATAAAATAGCAGTAAATGTTGAAAATGGTGTCGCCCCTCTGATTGTGCCCCCCTTCCCATCAGTACACCAGTAGAAGGGGACAGCGGGGCCCGGCCAGAATGCAGTAAAAGCAGAGAATATGAACTCACTTTAACTCGTCTTATGGAGGCCATGGATATTTGTTAAGCGTGACAAAAAATTGGGAAATAGGTCTGGTTGGTCAATAAATGGAAATCGTCACGTGACCAAAGTCTTTTTTGACAGTGTGTCTTTAGAGGGGGTTATATCAATTGAGAAGTTGGAAGAAGGGATGATCAATGAATGAATTACTTCTATCTTCATCTGCTGGGCAATGATCTTTAAAACGCACAAATTCTCAACCTCTCCAAGAAAATGTGTGAGCGGACACAAAATAAGGGACCAATTTATCAAACATTTACATTGTGAATTAAACCCATATATAAAAACAATTTATTGGGAGATGGGTAGTAAAAACACCAATATATTCATGGACATCATCATCAGTCTCTTAACGTCCGTCGTTGGACATAGACCCTCCCTAGGATTCGTCACACTTCTCTTTACGTCGGAGTCAATATTATCTGCATTAGTTTAGTTCGTCTCTCCATCTTGTACTCAGTCGGCCTTGGTTGTGCATGTGATCTCTGGGGATCCATGTGGTGAGTCATGATGTCTATAGGTTGTCTACTATTCTTTCAACATGGCCAGCCCATGGCCATTTGAGTTTTTTTACTGGATTCCATGATGTCTTGGACTCATGTTTCTCCCCAATATATGGTGCTGTCTTGTGTTCACTCCATTTGATGTTGAGCATAATTCTTTCATGTGCACTTTGCATACATCTCAGTGTGTGGGTCAGTTTCTTCGTTAGGTTCTATGTTCCAGCTCCATAGGTGACCATCAGGAGGATGCATTGGTTGTCTACCCTTCCTGATAGGACTGATGGATCTTCTTGTTCTTTCGAATTTTGAGCTTGCACTGTTAAAATTTTCAGCTTTCTAACTCCATTGGTGTAGTACTGCACATATGATACTTGCACACATAGCTATCTAGCTAGCTAGCCATATCCACTTAAAAACTCAAGAAACCTACGTTGACAGTTCTGGTTGACATTTTCTAAGAAAAACTCTTTTTGTTTCGTTGATTATCTCTATATAATAAATATTGACTAGGATCACATCAGTCTGCCACTAGTCATCCAATGAGGATTTAACTGATTCGGTTTGGATGACATTTGAGATAATCATGTAAAACCTTTATTACGCATACACGCATATATATATGTTGCGCCGAATCGGCGATATCAGGCAATAGGCGATTTTTTTTTTGTGGACAAAATGTTGATTTATCTTTGATAGCATGAACTTTATATAATAGTTGTTTTTTTTAATGTTTGTTCTGATTGAATAAGCTTTCCATCAAATCAAAAGTACGTAATTATCTATATTTTGTAAAAAAAAAAAAAAAAAAAAAAAAAAAACTCCGCCATTTAGGCAATTTTGCCGATTCGGCAAAAATACAAAAAAATCTGGATTAATTGCAACTTATCGATCATTTATCTATCAATTATTCTATTGATCTATCGATTTATCTCAGAGTATTCATATCTACCAATCTATTTATCTATATGTTTCAATCAGTTCATATTTATCTATCTCAGCCTGTTTCAATCTATTTCTGTTTATAGGCCTGTCTGTTGATATATATCTATCTATATCACCCTGTTCCCATCTATCTATCTATCTATCTGTCTATCTATCTATCTATCTTAGTCCATTTCTATCTATCTTACTCTGTTCATATCTATTTATGTATGTATGTATGTATGTATCTATCTATCTATCTATCTATCTATGTCGGCCTGTTCATATCTATCTATCTATCTATCTATCTATGTCGGCCTGTTCATATCTATCTATCTATGTCGGGCTGTTCATATCTATCTATCTATCTATCTATGTCGGCCTATTCATATCTATCTATCTATCTATCTATCTATGTCGGCCTGTTCATATCTATCTATCTATGTCGGGCTGTTCATATCTATCTATCTATCTATCTATGTCGGCCTGTTCATATCTATCTATCTATCTATCTATCTATCTATCTATGTCGGCCTGTTCATATCTATCTATCTATGTCGGGCTGTTCATATCTATCTATCTATCTATCTATGTCGGCCTGTTCATATCTATCTATCTATCTATCTATCTATCTATCTATCTATGTCAGGCTGTTCATATCTATCTATCTATCTATCTATCTATGTCGGCCTGTTCATATCTATCTATCTATCTATCTATCTATCTATCTATCTATCTATCTATCTATCTATCTATCTAAGTCTGTTCTTATCTATCTACCAATTTATTAGTTACATTCGAGTAACTTCATGTACATACCTATCTCTATCTCTTAAATGGTACCCTACCCCTAAAATCCACTTCCTCAAAAATGCCAAAAAATCTAGATGATAAGCAACTCAGTGATAATGGTCTTCGTATATATCTTTTCTTTGACAGATACATTAAACATTATTTATATCAAATCATCAGTTAGACACCTGTGGTTTTAGTTTTCGTATAGTTAGCTCTATTATGATAAGAAAAGAACACTTATGTTATCTTCCCAGTTTCATATTCTTACGTTATTTCCATTAAAATCAAGAAGACATAAATTATTTGAACGTAGTTTTGGATACATATACTCACGTTAGCTCCATTATAATAATGAAGACACGAGTTATTTGCCTGCGCCTTTGATTATATATACTTAATTTAGTTCTTTTATATTAATGAAGAAACAGGTTTGTTTTGGTTACATATAACTACGTTAGCTCCATTATGACAACGGAGACACAAGCTATTTGCCTGTAGTTTTGGTGACATATACTTACTTTTGCCCCATTATAATAGTAAAGACACGGGTTATTTGCCCGTAGTTTTACTTTCATGCTCTCATGTGAGCTTCATTAGAGTAAGGATTTCAGTCGTGTTGTGCTTTAGATAACAATTCCTGGCCATTTATAGCTACTTAACGTGTGTGTGTGTGTGTGTGTGTGTGCGTGTGTGTTCCTGCGTACATTGAGAAAAAATATATTCGGAGTATGTGCTAATTAATGATTAGGCCAATTAAGAACTGACCTGCCATTTGCCGTCTGAAAATAATTTCCAACCTTTTCTTTGAGAGACCTGGTAATATCCCATAATTCATTTTTTTCTCTCTCAAATTGTACCCTAATTGTATCCTCTGCATCAATATTAGCGAATTTTTTGTGGTGTGATATTTACATTTGCGATTGTATCAGTTAGATTAGTGGTTCCCAACCTTTTCAAGGTCATTCCCCTATTTTGTCAATAATATTACCAGTTTTCCTCCTTTCCATTTAACTACGTTGCAACAAGGAATTATTTCTAATAATTACTTAACTTCGCATTTGGTTTGGCTGGTTTATAATAAGAATAAGAATTAGTTTAGTTGTGCAGCTGCTTCAGCGTCTTTGTTACCGAAAGAAAGCAAGACAGATTTGTAATAAGAATTAGTTTGATTTCATAATTTGTACGTAGATTATTTTGGTGGAGAGGGTATGATTGGTATCAAGCTCTGGGAATTTGGTATGTTTTGGCAATTCTCTTCGTAATCTGTATTTCGTATGATATTAACTATAATGGTGAAGCGAAATATTGAAATACATTTCGTTTTGCTCCCTGCAAGATACTTACAGAGTTCCCCAATATTTAGAAGTAGATGAAGTTGTATGAAAGTTTATCACGTCGCAGGGAGAGAAGACCACCACCACTGGTAGTAGTTGAAGTAGTAGTACTATTACTACCATCACCACTATGTGGTGGGTTTCGTAGCTGGGGGTAGCAATTAATTTCTTTTGATTTATTTGTGTTTAACTTGTTTTACTTCATTTGGTACTTTCATGGACGATTCGATACGATTTTGAGCGGGTTATGTTCCATTTTTGTCAATAAGATTATTATCCAACCCCCGCTTGCATTTAATTTATCATCATCATCATCATCATCATCATCATCATCATCATCATCATCATCATCATCATCATCATCATCATCAGTCTTTTTACGTCCGTCGTTGGACATAAACCTTACCCAGGATTCGCCACATCTCTCTTTCGTGGGCGTCAAAGAGCCGGCACTTTCTGAATTTGTCTCGTTCGTTCTCTCCATTTTGTATTCTGCCGGCCTTGGTTGTGAATGTGATCTCTGGGAATCTATGTTGTGAGTAACGATGTCCGTCAGTTGACTGCCATTATTGCAACCTGACCAGTCCATTACCATTTGAGTTTTCTAGTGAATTCTTCGATGTTTCGGACTCCTGTTTCCTCCCTGATATACTGTGCTGTCTTGTGATCTCTCTATGCGAGGTTGAGCCTGATTCCTTCATGTGTACGTTGCATGTGTGAGTTCCAACAAAGGATAATTCAAAATAATAATTTCATTTTGTATATAATTAAATAGGTTTACAATAAAAATTAATTAGATTTCATTGATGCACGATAATCGCTGGGTATTTGCTACCTAAAGAAAGCGAGCGAAAAAATAATTAGGGAAAATCCCATTTGAAATCCCAATTTTTTGCAAAACAAATGAGGATTCTTCCATCGCGATTGATAAAAACCTCGATGTGATCTCTGTTCTTTGCAACGCGGTCTTCGATTCGTGGGTCTATCAGCGAGAGAGCACATCTTAAATCATTCTCAACCAAGAACTTATTTCGAGCCTTCGACTTGATAGATATAAGTGAGGAAAGCCCTATCCCACCCAATAACCACTCACTTAATAGCCTTATTCGCCCCTTGAAATACTTAAATTTCCCCATGGGTGCAATCCCTTCGGTTGGGAACCACTGAATTAGATTACCTTAAAAGCACTCAAAGTGATTAGTCCCCGTCGAGATCGACAATGGAGGTAACAGCATTTCCAAACTAATGCTTAGGTTATTTCGAATACAGGAATACCTTAAATAAAGTAGTTTCGATTAGGTAGGGTTTTGATGTAGTAAGGTTAGGGCATTGTTGTACAAATAAATACAACTAGGTATAAGCTGGATAAAAAAAACGGAATGGATTATGAATATACCTTGAACTGCGCGGTTTAGAACAATGAGTTTTGGCACGAATTAACTGCACTAATCAAGATACTCCTGTACTGTGTTCAGTGTATTCAATTTTCGAGGTTCACACTTCGTATTCCATACATTTTTGTACTGTACTATTTTCTGGGCAAATTAAAAATTAAGGTAAGCCAATTAAAAGACACACCGAGCAAAAAAAACACAAAACAAAAAAAAAAAAAACGCTAAGTACATTAAAAAGACTCGAACGGTGTACAAGAGTCATCACATATACTGTCACCGCGATGGTTGCTGCAAATGGTGATTTTTTTAAGCGAAATTAGTAGAAACTTGTTTCTTAAATTATTCAGTTTGAACGATAACATACTCATCATATTTTTTAATGTGCCTGCCTCATTTCTAAATTTGCTTGTCGTATATTGTTTTTATTTGTCCGGGTTAACTTTTCCAATTCGGTCGGTGAAATGTTTAGAATCTTCATCACTGGGGAATTTTTTTTTTCCTTTTATATACTAGAAATTATTTTGAACAGACACTTTCTGATTTCATATTGAACAAGTCCGGTTAGTCACTCAACAGGAGGACTAACGTCTCTTGGCAACACATCTTATGTCATAGACTACAGAGGCCTCTATCATAATTTTTCTTTTTCTTCTTTTAGTGCCCTTGCACTAGCTATGGCATCAGCCGTCCCCGCTGGGGCCTCACACGTGGCAGGTCTATCTGTCTCAGTTAGTTCATCGGGGTGCTGCGATATGTGGAATAGACTCAGAGACCCGAATACCAGAAGTGGCATCATTCCCTTCACTATACGACACTGACATAGTGGTAGAGTTATACTCGTTGATTCATCTGACAATCTCCTCACGCTGTATATCGGAAGCCGCCCACCGTCAACCAAAAATGTCAGTTTTTAAGTGGCTCTGTCTGGCTATCTATCCCTATGTGTCACTTATACAGACCTCCCAAAACTTTATGATGTTAAAAAAAACATATTTAATACCCCCTCTCAGAGAGTTTTTTGATGTACGTAGAGGGTGAGTCAATTTACATTATAAGTTCTTGCTAAATTGTTCCCTTGATTCAAACTTTAAAAAAAAATTTAATTGACAGCTTAGTAATTCAATAAAAGGCGAGGGAAATAGATTATTCATTGATCGTCCAATTTTTCACGATTTTTAAATTGACCACCCCCAACACGCCATGCTGCCAAAAAACGTTGATCACGTGACGGTTTCTGTTGGGAGACTAACCAAACCTGTCTTTAGCTTCTCACGAGTCCGTTCAACTCAACTGTTACGCTTGCGCTCAACCAAGGTCACCGTTTTTTTTTTTTTGTTACCGAATGGTTGAAAAGAGACGCTTCGATCAATCCTGAAATCTTCTTTCTGTACTGCCCGAGTTTTCTGCCTATCAACGTTGTATCCTCTGACATGTGAAGGCAATCCTTTTCATATCTGAAAGTATAAGTACATCCCTAAAGAATAAAAGGAAAATGCCAATCAGCTTATATATGTATATATATATATATATAAATGGATACATCTCTCTACTCAACCTTACTCTAGCAAGAATCATCTTTGTCCACGTTTTCGTCTAATGTCGTAATTGTACAATTTATCTTAAGTATAATCGAAGTTTTGTCTAAATGTTTTTCGTAGTAATCAATTAGCTATAAAAAAAAGCGTGCTCGAATTAAATTAATGTTTTAGCGACCATCTTAATTATTTCTTGGTGGTGGTGGGGGGTCATGTCTTTAATTAGTCTGCAAAGATTTGTATTGAGTGGTGGATAAAGGTTTCAAATTCGCTGATAAAGTGTTTTTAGACTTCATGGGATCTGTTGTCGCTAAGGTGACGACGCCTGGGCAAGTAATTATTGGTGTATTTAATTACTTGGAAGCCGAAAAAGATTAATGACTATTTGAATATATTTTTGTCTGTTGTGAAGTATAAAAAAAAAACTCTATGAAAATTTAAGGATATATTCAATTTTGAATGAAATTTGAGAAGGTTATTTTGTAGAAAAAATCTCAAGGATTTTCTTCAAGTCAACCTCTCCTATTTCTTTGTCGTAATTTACTCAATGAAGATTCGATTCCCCAACTTGTTTTTATATCGGCTTTGAGTCGGAGAGAAACAAATGCAAAAAAACAAAAACAAAAAAACAAGCAATTTCTTGTTTTTATCATCTGTGAAAGTGGTGTTACAGAAAAATATTGTGAAAGGTAAAAAGGTATTTTGCTAAGAAGAGAGTACTTACACTAAAATCCGCTCATTGAATCAAAAGTTATGGAAGTTTGAAATTGCAAGTCACTAGAATCTTCATTTGATACGCGCGCTTTTTATCGTGAATTGATTTCTAAAGAAAAACGCTTAGATAAAACTTCAATTAAAAAAATAAAACTTCAGACTAAAGATAAATTATGCATTAGACGAAAACGTTGTAGACCAAGATGGTTTTTGTCAGAGTGAGATAGACAAGTTTACCTACAATATATATATATATATATATATATATGTGTGTGTGTGTGTGTGTGTGTGTGTGTTTAAATATTGACAGCTATTCTCTTTTCAAGCAAGTTCCATCAAACATGACGGATAGCTTTTGTGAACCCAACTTCTTAAATATTTTTTTTTGTTTTGGAAAAGTTGTTTTTTCGTTAGGTTAACCTAGTAAAAAAAACTTTTCGGTGGTGTTTATGTACTACCATGCAACGATTGCAGCGAAGTTTACATTATTGGAACATCTAGACCATTCGAAAAGGGTATATAAGTACCTGAGGGCCCTAAAACTTGATATTAGTCAAGAGGCCTCAATCGGGCATAGAAATACATCTCCAACCTATATAAGGCATGCTTCATTAAAGATATATGCCACTCCACAGCACGCAAATGTGTCGAAGCTGCTACTATATCTAGGTGCACAATAATATTGCAAAGGTATGGATACTTTCAACAAGCGACAATATTAAAAGCACAAAATTTGAAACCAAATCTTATCATAACAGAAAATAGCATATGCAACCTTTTAGGAGCATGTGCGTATGGATAGAGCAAACGTAAAACTAACACATACGCATGCAAACACTATGCTGACCCCGTTTTGGGAGAGGGTGGTCACACACATACTAGTCACTTGCACTTGCAAATATACACTGACCCTTTAATAAGAAAGCACAAAAATGCCCAAAAGAAAGAAGAAATCGTACATTAGTAGACAAACGTACAACGCATACGTACATACATACACACCCGAACAGCCATTAGCCTTTCAATGAGAAAACATACCTGGACAAACAAGCGTGCACAAACAATCATACACTAATTCACGCAAAAAAGAAAGAAAAACACACAAAGACATTAAAAAAATCTAATCAGAGACTTGCACTCAGAAACCAAAACAGAAAGAGATGGCATATCAATCCACATTGCCCTGAGACCAAAAAATACAAATCGTCTAATCCATTTGACTCTTGACAAAGTACAGAGAATACCTCGAGTTGACATACCCCTACTCACACACAAGTCTACTGATACCCCCCTTCCTCATCACCTAAAACCAACACTGACATGTTATTTCTTCCCAAGTTTAGTAAAGTATCCGGACACGTGAGCACTACATTTGCAATAGTTTTTTCTCTGGATTGCAAAAATGCTTCAGGAGATGCCGATGGAATACGGTGAAATGCATCGAACCTTATAAGCCTTCTTTTTTTATCAAAATTTTCACTTCCTCATAGAAAACTTACTACAAATATATCTGACAAATATAAGAGTATAAACTAAGGGTTAACCAGACGAATATGTGGATTAAGTGACAATAACAAGAGAGTGTTTAAGATAAGACGCATTTTATTTCAACGTTTCGCTCAATGTGAGCTTCGTCAGGAATTAAGGTGCTACACCGTGTATATGTAGTTGCACTGTTAATTTGTGGTGGATGGAGAAAGCACTTTGTTGGTAGCTCTTTTTGTGATAAGCTTGGTGTGACATATGTATCAAGACCCTAGAGTAAACTCAATGATGGTATGTGTACCACGACCTTAAGGAAAATATCTCCTGGACTTCAGGTCATACGTACTGCTGATATAAGCAAGTGTTTAATACTAAGTTAATTTAGAATTTGGTTCATGGGAGAATTTGTGTCGAAAAAAAGAGGGAATTCTTTTTTGTAAGCAGTGTGTGTTTGTTGGTACAAGGGGTACTTGGGGATGTCATTAAGGAGCATGGGAAGCAGGTGTTCACATGACTGGTCTGTGGCTTCTGATGGGTAGGGGAAGTAGTCTATGAATGCATAGTTGGTAGTATATGTGTCATGACCCTCGGGGATCATCTGCTGGACGTATGGCCATCTGAGCTGTTGAGATCAGCAAATTGATTTTATGTACGTAGTGTTGGTGTGATTCATGATATAGTGTTGGTCAGGAAGGGAGGAATTAGTACTCGTTAGCCAAGAGTCTTCGTGGGTACATTGTGTTCAGGAAAATCAACAAATGAGCATGAATATGTGTTTGGTTGAATGAATATGTACATGAGTGTGTATGAATGTGAATAGTGTGTAAGGAACAGCATGCCTCATCTCTACTTATATGCTCACACACAGATACACTTACTCATACACATGCTTATTCACCCTAACACATAAATTCTCCTATGAATCAAATTCTGAATCAACTTCATAGTAAACACTTGAATATTACAATAGTACCGATGATCCAAAGTTCAGTGGGTATTTCCCCTGAGGCTGTGAAACACATACCACCACTGAGTTTACCCGATGGTCATGACAAATACATCATCCCCAAGCTTATCACAAATATGATCTACGAATGCACAACCCCACCAATCACCAGAAAGTCAAAGTCCAACTATATATGTACAAAAGTTTCTCGTAGTACCTTAATTCTTGAGTGAACTCGTAATGAGAGGAACTCTGAAATATTGTATCTTTTGTCTTAAACAGCCTTCCAATATTGTCATTATACTCATATATCTCATAAAGATCTGACGAAATAATTATGAATGCGTTTTTTTTTTTCTAAAAACTCTAATGAAGTGACATCCCGTTGTTTCACGGTGAATGTGTCAGTTGGCCTAAGTAGCGTGAACAGAATGAACAGATGAAAAAACATTGCAGGAATCGAACCCGCTGCCAACAATGGTAAGAGCAGCGTCGCATTAAGACGGCTTCCTTTTGGATACATATCCAATTACTGCAGTAGCCCGATTCTTTGATTGTTCAAATAAAAAATGTCACATTTCTTATTATTTTGTCTGATCATAAATTTATTTCTTCATAATATAATTGTGTTCGTTGAGAAATAAAACAGAAGACATGGACAATGAATGAACAAGATATGATTTGAGTATAAAACAGTTATTTGAGCCTCCTACGTACCAGCTGGTTGTTTAGCTGAGTAGTAACAGCGGCGTCTTCTTCCTTGCACAGTGTACGCTTGTGCGTTCATGACTTTCCACATCGAACGCTTTGTTCGCTCTTCCACATTGTCCATCTATCTCACTCTCCTTCTTTCTCATATATATATATATATATATATATATATATATATATATATATATATATTTGTTCTTATACACTTGAGAAGTATACTCCAATATAAAAATTTTCTCACTATTGACATTCAGTCTCTCAAATCGTTGGACTAACATTTTTTTCTTTTTATTGGTCATGTTAACATTTTTATAAGTATTTGTAATGGCATCTGTGGAAATCTAAACTGCTTTGAATTTGATTCGTAACTGTCAAAGTTGTCTTCTTGGTTTATATTATTCAATGTCATCTCAACTTATCGAATGTTTCAAGTTGTTGCGTTGGAGACTGGTTCTGACAATCAAAGAAAATGGACGTCATTTTCGAAGCTCTTAGAAAACAACAATTTTTTTCTCATAACAGATGTAACAAACAGACTAACAAACAAACAAAAACAGGTCTTCTTAGTTACTCAAGAGAAAACGTCACAAAACCAACACAATTTGGCAGCATGCCGAATTGGGGGTGATAAATTTAGTTATAGGGAAAACGGGTGATTTCTTGCCTTTTGTTCGGTAGTAACCACTGGAAAAGTCTGAATTTTAGGAAAGTCAAGCGTAAACATCAACAGACACAAACTAAGGGATCATTTTAGCAAAAGCTTTAATTGAAAATTGAACCCATCACTAAAAACCTCAGGGTTACGGGTATTTTATTAACAAAAAAACATAAGTTATTTGTAGAAATACTAAGGAGTAAATGTTTGAATTATCAGCACCAAGCTCTATTGGTGTGTCCTTTACACGTACATAGACCAACCAAGAAACAGGAGAAATCTATGTTGACATTGTCGGTTCTAGTGAATTTGCGGCTTTTTATTGTCAATACGAATTAATCCCAGTTGGAAGATCACGCATAGATTCGAATTCCTGAGATTGATTCGTTTTTCAGAAAAGAATATACTGAACTTTGAGAGTCTATTGTTTCAATTAGTGGGTTGGTGATATTTTATCATCGAACTCATTACCTTTAAGACTCCATCGTTATGGACAGAGAAACAGAAAAAAGGTCACGCTGTTCTCTTATATAAGTAACAGATCCATCATCTCCGGTTGTCTTGGTTTCCTAGTCATTGGATTTGGCTAATTTATGAAGTATCTCGTCTGTTTCTTGAAGTACAACATCAAGTACGCGTTAGACAGATATACGTACAATTTTTCTTCGTATTGCATAACGTAGAACCTCATCTTCGACATCGGGGGAGAGCCACTCATTACGGTGACCACACCCTGAGTTTTGCAGGGTGTGGTAGGGTAGTGGTGGATATCCTGCAGACTCAGTGTTGGTACTATCATTAGAGAAATACTTGCTGTCGTTTGATCACCGTTGACAGCCACCAGATACTACTAGTTTCGAAACAGAAAATATATATATATATATAATGATAAAATTATATACTACATTATCTTATTATACAGAAGCCATTGTTATTTTTGGTCTGCTGGCTTGTTAATTTGTTGGTTGGTTTCTGTCCTGCTAGAAAAAATGGAGGAAGGTTAGTCAAAGCTCTTGTCTGTCTGTTTGCTAGCAACAACCTGATATTACAGGTTTAGAAACTCAAAATGTATATCATATGATGATGATAAAATTATATAATACATTATCTTATTATATGAAATCCATCATCATTTTTATTGCGTTGGCCTGTTTGTTAGTTGGGTAGTTTTGTTCTGCTGGAGCAATCAGAAAAAAAGTGGAAGGAAGTGAAGCAAAGCTTGTGTCTTTGTGTTTGTTTTAGGTGTTACGATAGTGGAACCTGCAATATCGAATTAATTCCCGAATAGCTTGATCTAACTAAAAAAATGGAAATATTGATCGCAGCTCGGTTATTACGCGATACTGGCTTCCTTGGATCCAAACTCATTCGTTATAACGGGGGAGGCCTGTATGCCAGGTCTATGACATCTAATCGTCCTGGTTTCTTACCCATTGGAATCGGCTGGTCGATTTGTAAAGTATATTTTGTGCATCTTCGAAAACAACGAGCACTAGTTAAACTAGAAAGCACTCAAAGAGTGCATGCCTATGTCAACTCCATTGCAAAAGGACGTGACTTTGCATTGATCCGCCCCTAAATTAAATAACTTCTTCCGTCGCTTATTCAAACATTCTTCGGTGAAATTCCTTTGGAATTCATTGGAACTTTTCGAGATACCCGTATACGTAGATATACGAATTTTAAAAAACTGAAAAATATTTTTCTCTCAAAACATTCCTGAATCCGTGCCAAAATCCAACCACTTCTTCCTCACATCATCCCCCGGTCTTCCACAAAACGTCATCGAAATGCATCGTGTACTTTTAGAGATATCGTGTGGACAGTCAGTAAGACAGTAAAAAAACTGGTTATTTTGTACAAGCTATTATATGTCTTTATAACAATATTTCAGCCACTGCATCACTCGGCCTTCTGTCAGAACTTCTCGGACAAGATGCATTTACTATTATATATTAATTGATTCAGACCTGTTACTTGGTCTCTGTTGTTATTGTAACAATGTTTCGGCCACTGAATGGTCTTGGATTTTCTCTGTCTGTTTTTATTGTTTAGAGAAGAAAAAAAGATCTCACTTCATGCATTGTCGATTTGTAAGTATTCAACATTCAATGTTGCACGCATCATAATCATAATGTAGAACTGTTCAAGCTTTAAAATAAAAATTTCGTCAAATATATCGCAGTTTTCCCACCTTTTTCTAGAAAACGTTGCGTTGATTGGCCGAGACGTCAACTAAGCGTCCTTTGTCTCTAACTGACTGAATTGGATGTAGGGCAGCTATTATACGATTGCGATGGCTTGCATGGCTGTCTGTCAACCAGAAAAGGCGCATTCGAGTCGTTTTGTTCGCGTGACACAAAACTTATTTTCAGAGTGACAACGGACTCGATCTTGATCCTGAATGATGGGATTGGGATTGAAATAGTGCTATCCAAAATTAAAGTATTTTCGTAAGGGTTGGTACGTTGGGCACCTATCATACGTGCCCTCTCTCTATTTCTCTCTCTCTCTCTTTCTTTCTCTCCCTCTCTCCCTTTTTTCTCACACACATACACATTGTATATTCTGTTTCATTTAGAAAAGATTTTCAAATAAACATTCATTTGAAAATCTTTTTAGAATGAAATAGAATGAACAATCTGTAATGAACCAAAGAAAAAAAACTTTAACCGCTCTACCGATGGTATTGAGCACTATCTTGAATATATATATATGTTGAACATTTTAAAGACAGTGAGGGAAATTGATTGGATGTATAGGGAATGACCCCCATATTAACAGCGAGTTGGGAAAATGAAAGTGTCTATGAATACATATTCACATAATCTGTATTTCCTTCATTGTATATAAAAATCTTTTCGTCATCATGTTCGATATAGCACACACACACACACACACACACACTCATACCCCCACATTCACATATGATTTGCGAATTGTTTAAGCAGCCTGTTGTTCTTGGGGTGAGTTCGACCCCCCTTTGGGGACTGTAAATGTTGATATTTTGCCAGATAAAACTAAGCAATACTTTCAACCTGCTACAGAGCCTGACAATCAGACCTTTTTCGAGAGTTTGAAATATTCATGAAACTTCTTTGGAAAATTGAACTGGACCCCTTATTCGATCCACGGGTCTGACTTTTCTCATTCTGCTGTCCATGCTAAAGGAGGTTTCATTTGATATTTATTTGATACCCGTCCCCCTCAAATATCTTAATCCTGACTAAAGTAGTGCTTTTACTTCTACATAATGTCTTTCTTTCTTCCTTCTCACTTTTTGTCTCTCTTTTAGTCGGTTTCTGTTATCGTTTCAGACTTTTCCTTTCTCTTTTATTTTCCTTTTATTTTCTCCCCTTTTCCTTCTTAGTTCGCCCATTCTTTCCTTCTTTCATTCTTCCCTTTCCCCCATCTTCTTTCTCTTAATCGATTTTACCTTGCTTTAGACCTTTGTTTTATTTTTTTTCCCATGTTTCCCTTCTCTGTACCCTCTTGCTCTTTCTTCCATTCTTCCCCTCCTTCATTCGTTACTTTTTTCTTTCTTTCCTTTCTTGTTTCTTTACTTTTTCCTTTTCCTCTTCGTTTATTTTCTCCCTTCCTTCCTTCTTTCTTCTATCTCCCTTCTTTCTTTCCTTTAATTCGTTCTTGAATAATCTTATTTCCTATTTCTTCATATTGTTTGTCAAATGCACCTGTGTAAACATGTCTCCATTCAGGACCAACCTGGGTCGTAAAGTTTGGGGAATCTGTCAACAAACTATAAGGTCGGACAGGAGAGTCCAGAACGAGGCTGTATTGATAAAGAAAAAAAAACTCGTAATACTGCAATGTCAACTCAGTTTGTTCATATTAACTGGTCTCCATGAACACCGAGATCTTTAGCAGTCGGTGCATGCTGAAACGAGAGCGTTACCAGCGTTCCTGTATATGATACACTGGCACAGGGGTTCCCAACCAGGGCCGAATTTCAAAATCCCATCGGGGATTTTATTGCATTTCAAAGTGTGTGCTAATGAGCTTTGGGTGTTTGTTCGAATTGTCACGTTCCTGATTGAGCTATTTTTTATTATAGGGTCTACCAAATGTGAAATATTGATAGTAGTTGAGCAGGAAATGGAAGAGGAGTTATAAAAATCAGATACAATGTTACGCTCACGGATTTTTATATTCTTTTCTCCACATTATAACGCTAGTACGAATGTTCGGTGCCGGGAGGGTGCTGAAAATTTTTGATCTGGGTCAGGGGGTATTTGTTGAAAAAGGTTGAGAACCATTGCACTATCAATTTAGTTCCCAGCCTGGAGGTCTTTGGAATTTCATGGGTTGGGGGATCTACAAAGGTATCATCGAAAGTCTGAGAGCTTCTTGAGTCGGAAGATCTTCTAAAAGTCAGGGCTCTGGGAAAAGAACTCATTTGTATGAAAAGGGGCCTCGGTAATGGAAAGATTGTAAACATTTATCAACTCATTCAAGATGAATGCCTGGATTTTAAAAGGATAGGAAAAAACATTTTTTTAGAAATGGCCACTTTTTATTCAATGGTTGAAGAAAATTGTTTTTTTAGCATATTGAAACCTTTCCATCTCTCAAAGAACCAACATCTTGATGCTATGCACTTATTCCATTGGACATTAATCCTGGGACATATTGTCCCAGGAGACACTTAAGACGATAAAATATAATTTTCGTCCCAGTGAACTCCCAAAGAAAAGATAGGTCTAGTTAGTAAGTCAATAGAAACCGTCACGTGATGTACGCCTTCGGTAACATGCTGTTCTAGGGGTGATCAATTAAAAATCTGGAAAAAGGGGACATGAATGAATTTTACTGGTCTAGCTCTTTGTTGGATCACTAAGAATTCTGAAATTTCGAAAAAAAGGCACGAGTAATGCAAGGCACAAGTTGGGGGCCAACTTATCAATAATTTACTTTATAAATTTTCCCCCCATTAAAAATATAATTCAGTGGTGAGCATGAGCTGTACATAATAAGAAGTAAATATTGATATTTTCAGCCTTGGTACGGCCTGTAAGCACGATACATACAAGCACATATTTATACATTGCTCGCCAGCGAGTCCACAAGCCAGCTAGCCAGCCAGCCAGCCAGCCAGCCATACTAACTTGAACACTGGAGAAACCTATGTTTTGACAGTTTTGGTGACAGTTTTGGCCGACGGTTTCTAACATACAAGAGAGGTATATCCCAACAGCCGTCGGGATATATATGACCCAGGAGTCTCGAAAAGATTGATCTACATGGAAATAAAATTTGGTATCAACATACTTCTTAGGACTCTGAAAAAAAAATCAGGCACCCGAATGTCTTGCCCAGAAAGCCTTCCTTGTTAATGATATTTTGAAACTTAACTTAGCTCATCCCAAGCTTCCAAGAGGTAGGATAGTGTAGCACCATAATCCAAAAGGGAAAGACTAGTACTTAGAAAATCAGCATCTTATTCTTGCTTTCAACCTGAACTCAAGTATTAACCACTAATGCACAACTGTCTCCCTACGCCCCACTGGATACGCAGTCTCACTCACAAAGTAGGCCTCCATGATGATATCACACACACACACACACACACACACACACATATACACACACACACATATATATATATATATATATATATATATATATATAATGAAAAATCTAAACCAAGCAACAGTTTCAAACAAGTCTGCTATGAATAGCAGTGATTAATGAAAGGAGATCTAGTAAGAAATCAGCATAAAGAAAACTCGCTATATTTGTGTGTGCGTGTGTGTGTGCGTGTGTGTAACACATTTCAATGAGTCCAAAGACATTATATTCTGGCCCAAGGCATAAGTGCCTGTGAGCAACATTTTGATCCTAAGCAGAGAGCAGATGCTATACGAATCCCAAGCAGAGGGCCAATATACTACACTTTGATCCTTGATAGAGCGCTCAGATACTTCAATCCTATGCAAAAGTGTCCTTCTACACGTAAATAATCACGTCATTTAGTACCCAGTCAATTGGTTATCAGGACAATGTTTCATTCGGAGAAATTCGGACGACTTTATTGTGAAGCTCATCTTGCTGATAAACTCGTATGATTGGAAATTGTCCTTTGTTTATTAATCTAATTCAAAGAGGCACCAAAGACGTGAAGGGATTTTGAACAATCATAATTGATTCTATTTTGATATTCTCCTTCTCATATATATATATATATATATATATATATATATATATATATATATATATATATATATATATAAAGAAACCTTTGTGAATCCATCATGGAAAATATACAACTGAACAACTAACTAATATAATATAATTTTATTTTGAACTCCATCAGTCAATTACGTCGACCCAAACAGCATATCCTCGCCATCTAAGTCTATGATTCTTTTTGGTTTCACATCTCCGATAAATGGACTCCTTTAGCGTTTATCTGCAAACAGGGAGACCACGTTCAGTCCAAAATACTGAAAAAACGTATTTGTGTAAAGAAGAGAATTCAGTCAAAATGATACGCAGAATCTTATCAAACGAGCAAGAATTTGTGAAGTTTGGAACGACGGGCATTGAATGATGGGGAAAGGATTCTATACATAGATTGATTCAATTCCACTCAAATTTTAAAAAAAACGACCAAACAAAACATTGAAACGGAAAAGATATGTTTTTTGAACCCCTTTGCAAGTCCGCCCAGAGAGTGTAATGGTTAGTTAGCCTGCTTCACACGAATCCTGATGCGAGCGAGGAAAACTCTTAAATGGGGCAAATGTCCCCGTGCACTCTGCTACAAAATGAGTACGCTCTAAGCAGTGCCATTAGGATGGAGATATCCCTTCAGTGGGGTTGTCATAGTAGGAATGATGTCCTGATTTCGACCTGACCTGAGTCTGGCAAAGATCACTAAGCTGACGCATGCAGGAGTCGTACTCTATCGGGAATCGTCTCTTGAGAAACTTAACGCTGTACTTGTAACTCCCTCGTGACTCCCACCATCCTATATGCCAGACGATAATGCATCATCTGAGAAATTTAGCATGTTGAAATACTCGTATGATTTGCAGTTTCTTTGGGGTTTTTTAAAAGTCTATTTTAAAAACTAGAATTTCCTGCAGCGCCAAAATCGTTTCGTTATTCCAGACACGCGAATCTACAACTAAATATTCGTTGAGTAATGAACCCTTTCAGCGACGACAAGCAGTGATTAAACTTATAGATTCTAAATTTAGAAATGACCGTAGAATTTTCATGTTCGTTAATATTCATTATTGGAAACCCTCAACATCAAAACTCTCAAATAGGTGTCTTTAATTTTCAAGTTGGTTTGGCTGGCTGCTAAGGTATTTATGTACGTATATTTGCGTACTAGCCGTAACAATGGAGCTTGAAGGCTGAAAATTCAAATATTTACTCCCTTCTCTTTCCTGTATAACACCCCTTTTTTGTAACTCTAAATAGTCTTTTAATTGGTAGGGGTCAATTTACATAGCAGATTTATGCTGATGTTATCCCTTCGTGTGTTTCCACCAGTTAATTCAGGGTTTTTTAATGACCACTGCCCTACAAAATGCGAGAGAAGTAACCTATTCATTAATCACATTTTTTTCGAATCTTTTTAATTGTTCACCCCCAAAACGGCACGCAGCCAATAGGTCTTGGTCACCTGACAGTTTCTACTGACTGACTAACCATCTTTTTCTCTTTTTGGATTGACCTACCCGTTACTACAATTGACATTTCCATTTGATACTTCTCATTCATATTCCAACAATAATTACCTGCAACAGAAATGTTAATTCCATAATTAAGAGGAAGCAGTTTATTATAATCAGGGATAATATCATCGAACGGTTATTGTTATCAAGATCAGTCAGTCCGAATCATTTTATTCAAAATGAATACTGAAGTATTATGAATTTCTATAGAAAATGAATATGAAAAAAATTCAATAAGATTGTTTATAACAATAAATCTAAGAACAATAATGAATTTATAACAATAGATGTAAATCTATGTATATGTACGTGAATTGATCAAATTTGAATATACCTTTGCTCAATGTTATCAGCTGGTTATTGTTATCTGTTATTAAGTGTCCCGAAGTGATCTCAATAAGCGGCTTCCGAGAGCAAAAAAGGAGTTTTTCTCGTATTTCACAAATATCAATAAAGATATAACTATATACTTTAGTGTCAATGCCAAATATAGATAAAAATCCAGACCTACACGTTCTATATCAAATGTTATTTTATAGTTTTTCTCAATGACAACTTTTCTTTTTATAGCAACGAATATGAATTGTTCCAAATTTTATATCCCTTGCTTAATGTTATCAGCCGGTCATTGTTATCGGAAAGATTTCTAACTGATGTGATCACAATAAGCGTGTTCCTCTGAATTTTCAAAACTGAATTTGCTTTCATTATTTTAAGGAGTGATCCATGTATTATAATCAGATAATGTTATCAGACGGTCAGTGTTTATTCTAAAATTCTTATAAATATGTACAAACATAGTGTAATTATTAAGATTTCATTATAATCTGTAGGACCCTCTCCCAAATTGATCACAATTCCACGATATATCCTTTGCTAAATGGTATCGGTCGGTTATTGTTATCTGAAAATCCCTCTACCCAAGTGATCACAATAAGTGCATTCCACTATATACCGTTTGCTTGATGTTATCAGCCGCTATTTATAAAAAAAATGTCCTTAAGTGATCACAATAAGCAGCTTCCTCGGTATTTTTTAAGCTTCCAAACTGGAATTGACTTTATTTTCCTACTCTAACGACAAGAACAATCCTCATCTAACAGGGATGTAAAACAATGTGTTAAATTCACCTTCATTACTGTGATTTGAACTCACGTCTAATTAGTTACCAGGAGGCTGTCTTACTGACTGAGGTGTATTGACAAGTCTTACGTATTAATACTCACCATACAGCCCGTTGAGCTACCGAGTAAAATTAGTGTTGTGAATCATCATCATCATCGTCATCATTCTTTTATCGTCCGTCGTTGGACATAGACTTCCCCCAGGATTCGCCATACCTCTCTATCGTGGGCGTCACGGAACCAATACTTTCTGAACTTTTATCTAGTTCGTCACACTATCTTATATTCTATCAGCCACTGTTGCACATGTGATCTCTGGGGATCCATGTTGTGAGTCTTGATGTCCATCAGTTGTCTACCATTGTGACAACATGACCAGCCCATTGTCATTTGAGTTTTCTAATGGTTTCTATGATGTTTCGGGTTCCTGTTTTCTCCCGATATACTTTGCTTTCTTGTGATTTATTCATGTGAGGTTGAGCACAATTTTTCCATATGTAAGTTTCATGCTTCACAGCCTTTGACTCATTCTGTAGGTTAGGTTTCATGTTCCAGCTCCATAGGTGACTCTCGGGAGGGTGCATTGGTTGTATACCCTTCTTTTCAGGATTAATGGGATCTTCTTGTTTTTGAAGGTTTGGCTTGCTCTGCCGAAGGCTTGCCATCCTGGGGTGATTCTTTGCTTGATTTCTTCTTTTGTGAGTTTTATGGAGATTCGTTGTCTTAGGTAGATGTAGTGCTCTTCTTTCTCCAGTTTAGAGTTTTCGATTTTGGTCGTAAAGTTTTTATTTCTGACGTGATTGTTGGACATGATCTTTGTTTTGCTGAAGTTCATGTGTAAGCCAACTTTCTTGCTTTCTTCTTTTAGTTCATCTACCATTAGCTGGAGGTCGTGTAGGTTTTCTGCGGAAAGGGTGATCTTGTCTGCAAATCTGAGTTTGCTCAGATATTCGCCGTCAATTCTTATTCCTCTATTTTCCCAGTCTAGGTTTCGGAAGATCTTCTCAAGGAAGACTGTGAAGAGTTGCCGTAAATTAGTTCGTAATTGGTTGTCTTTATAGCTATCATTTTCTGTCGGATATAAATCGTCCATTTACTGATATTTCATAAACAAAGCCAAAGTTGCAGTAAGAATAGATATCTATAGTTGGGTTTGACCCTGCAGCAGCAAGTCTTGTTTCACGATTGAATCCGCTTTCCTCGTTCTAACGATGGTAGACAGACCGTGGAAACTAATGAATAGATTATTGCGTTTCGCTCCACTCTCATGGACCTTTTGAGTAAAAGGTTAATGCTCTTTGACAACAGGCAGTTGTCGGGAGATATCAAAAGATATGACTATGACGATTTTCCTGTCAGTATCGGATGTAATTAATGTCATAATAGCACCGCTACCCGAATCGCCCTGGTCATGGCTTCTCAAAGTATGGGTCAGGACCCTTTGGATGAGGTGGAAGATAGAATGAAGATTACTGGGGATTGCAGAAATATCTGAAAGATATTTTTTAAAAAACAATGATGCAATAAAAGTTTTTAAAAAAAACAATTTAAAAAAAAACCTTAACAAGATGTATTTTTCTTATTGAGAAACGGCTCGATATTATTCACTAATTGAAAAAAAATAACATTTTGTTACGTTTTAGTAATGAATTTGTTGAATGTGTTGCGGCTTTTTTTCGTAATAAATGCAAGAAGACACAATTTATCTATTCTATTAGATGAAGTATTGAAAACCATAATCATTAAGTTTTTGCAACAATCAACTTTCATTTCAATCTTGGTTGCTTTTTCATCGCAACATATAATTCTATTTCCTCACTGCCGAAGGGAAACTGCTCTGAGTTTAATTGGGATGAAAAGTAACAGAAATTGACATTGGAGGTAAATAATAACCGAAAATTAATATCGATGACCGTAAATCTTATAGATTATAGATAGATCTATTTTTTTCCACCTTCATTTGTGTCTATGTTTAATTTAAATTAGAATACGACTGTAATAACTAGTGAAGGGTCACGAAAAATTTACTTCATCAGAATGGGTTAAAAATAAAAAAAAAAGTAAAAATTGAATTAATTAAATTAAAAACAAAACAAAACAAATGTATTCATCTTATCTTAGCCAACCAAGTTGGAAGAGGTATATGTATTCATTCACGCGTGTCTGTCTACCTATCCAATTTCAATTACATATGTTGTGAGGGTGGGCCACGGGCCACTGAAATATTGATTTCTTTCGATTGAAAAATGACTTTTCCATAAATCTAGACAATAGTCCAAAACATGGAAATCATAATTTACACTGTTACGCTTGCAAGCATTATAGCTATGTATAAACTAATTTTAATTCAGTTTTTAGTAAACGAATAGGGTTTCATAACCAAGTATAAAATATTGACAGATTGCATTGGACAGGCCAGTTTTCGTACGATCACTGAGGTTAAGTGACAACAAGCCTGGTTGATCACCCAGACGGGTGGCTGTCTTGGAATACCCGGTACACAGCAACGAGGATGTTCTGCGGTCGTCTCAACTTTTGCTCTGATTAACAGGACATATTGCCAAGCAGGGACTGGACTGTGCACCCTGTCCCTTCTCAAGCGCACTGTGCGCTCTCCTAGGAGCCGCCAGACTCGTATAGAGTTATTGCAACCATCATCACAAGCCAAGAATTGTTAACCCATGCGAATCAGAACAGGATATGATCATATGAACACAACAATCACCCGAAGAAGTACCTGGGAGGGGAGGATACACGACCGAAACGTTGTAAAGAAACAAACATTGACAAAGATCAACAACAAAAACAACAACAAAGAGAGAAACAGACCTGACGAGTCAATAGAAGCCGCCACGTGACCAACGTCTTTTGGCAGCCTGTTGGAGGTTATCGATTAGAAAATTGCCTTTAGTTGGGCGCTGATCTGTAAAGAAATCTGGAATTAAACAAAAAACAAGCATCAACCCCATGAGACAAACTAATGGACCAATTTAGCGTATAATTACTTTGTGAATTGACAAACCTGCAAACTGAGAAGCATGCAGCGTGCCCATGATAGAATCATGCTCAACCTCACATGGAGAGATCACAAGACAGCACAATATATCAGAAAGATAATGTGCTTCTGAGACATCATAGAAACCATTAGAAAACTCAAATGGCAATGGGCTGGTCGTGTTGCGAGAATGAAAGACGACCGATGGACATCCCGATTCACAACATGGATCTCGTTAGACTACATGCGAAAATACTAGATAGAGAGATGAACTAAACAAGTTCAGAAAATAGTGATTCTGCGACGCCCATGATAGAGAAATATGGCAGATCCTGGGGGAAAATCTCCGTCCAGCAACAGACGTTAAAACACTGATGATGATGATGACGATGATGATGATGATGATGATGATGATGATGATGACGATGATGATGATGACGATGATGATGATGATGATGATGACGATGATGATGATGATGACGATGATGATGATGATGATGATGATGATGATGATGATGATGATGATGAAAAAGCTCTCATGAGTGGGGAAGTTGAAAAAAAAACAGGAAACGTAAAATGTTCAAATTTTCAGCCATCTACCTCGACTGTTTCAGCCCGTACACGCAACAAATACATAGCTACCTAGCAAGCCAGCCAGCAGACCCACTTAAAAACCGAAGAAACCCACTTCGACGGTTTGTAGAAAAACACACGAAGAAATCAGCCCAAATTCACTACGTACAATGATGAAAACACCTCGTCTCACAAAACAGGCAAATATTCTCCATTAATTGTGGGTGTCTGTCACTTGTCAACTCAGTTCAAAGTTCAAGGGGTCATTGAGTGGAAGCCCACTCAAACTTATGTAGGAGTATATTCCCAACATCAAAACATCGTCATATAAAGGGCATCATGATCATCATCATCATCATCATGATCATGATCATCATCATCATCATCCTTTCAGAGTTCGTTGCTCGACGTAGACCTTCCCCAAGATTCACCAATCTATCATGGGCGTCGCAGGGACCAGTTCTCTCTGGATTTGTCTAGCTCGTCACGCCATCTTACTTTCTGTTAGCTACAATTCTGCATATGATCTCTGAGGATCCACGTTGTAAGTCGTGATGGGCATCGATTTTCTGACGCTCTTGCGATATAAACAGCCCATTGCCAGTCGAGTTTTCTAATTGTTTCTATGATATCTCGGACTCCGACCTTTTATATAGTCAACTGATCCGTCTTATGAACTCTCCATGTGAGGCTGAGTATGGTACCCAATGCATGGTTCCCAGTTTGAGGGTCAATATTTTGGTTAGGTTCCATGTTCCAGCTTCATAGATGACTATCGGGAGAATGCATTGGTCGTATAACCTTCTTTTTAGAACTAGCGGGATTTCCTTCTTCCTGAAATTTGAGTTAGTTCTACCGAAAGCTTGCCATTCTAGTGTGATTCAGCGCTTGATCTCTTGTAATAGAATTGAATACTTCGATTCATTTCTTGTAAATAATGTAAAAATGTAAATTCATATAATTTCATAATGATATCAATAATATAAATACATAATACAAACTACATTGATTGGTAGTGTCGGAATAAACTGTCAGATATCGAAAACTTCTTTGATAATCTCAACGATATGATATCAAGCCGAAACTCGAAAGAAATGATATATATTTCTATAGACTTAATCTTTTTATATGTGTGAATTATAGATGTAAAAGGAATTTTACAAGCTTATAAGTGCAGATAAATATATACCTCGCACATTCTAATCATTTGTATAATTCTTTCTAAATACTTCAATACATTCCAGCTGATAACTCCTGAAATTGCCTTATTGAATTATTTTCTATCCCAAATATTTTAAATCATCGTTCAAATTATTTTTAAAGTCATTTATTCTTGAGTTATTTTTACATGACATGGTGAACCAATTCAGTACTTCTGAATTCTTCGGGAAAAGTTGAAGTGATACATGTTTTTTTTTTTATTCATTGCCTTATGACGTATGACTTTCAATAAATTTTCGATTTCTGATCCCTGGTAATTGGCATAGGAGGAGAAAGACAATTGTCATGTTCAGACCCTTAATCGATTTGAATATTGCATTGGTATCTTTTTCTCTATTTTGTACATCTTGAAAAAAACAAAGATACATCTGGTGAATCGATCAATGAAAACCGTCACGCGACCAATATCTTTAGGTATCATGTCATGTTGGGGGTGATCAATCAAAAAAATATTTTTCGGGAAATTTTCAAAGAAATTAAAAATTGAGCTGTTTTTAGATATGTGAATATTCAAATTTTCAGTCCTCTAGCTCCATCGGTGCCGATGTACACGTAATACATAGCAAGACGGACAGACAGACAGGCAGACAGACAGGCAGAGGGACCAACGTAAAAACTGTACAAAAAGTGTTGACAGTTTGGGCTGACAGTTTTCTTGAAAAGGAAAATTTATAATAAAAGATTATCATACACATCTTTGTTTTTTCCCATCACTACGTGACAGCCGATGTGTTGTCTGGCCTTCCTACCGTTGCCTGAAGTTCTGAGGTAAAGTATTTTCATTATTCAAATACTCCTTCAGATCAGTATCGTTACTTTCAGTTTTGGCGGCTAAATTTTGGTTGGTTTGTTCTCCGGCCTTCCTAATGGGATCTGAAGTTCCAATATATCATTCTGATTTTATCAGTAAGTTTCGATCGGTGCGTTCTCTTATTTTCCGAGTATCACCTGAACTTCGCAGCACCAGCAAGATATTTCTTCATCAATCAATCAGCCAAACTCCGTGAAAAGACTCAAATATGTATGTTTGGGCACAACTTTTTTTGTCTGCACAACTCGAATAAGAGATGTCAGGATAGACTGCGTACACGATTTCCAATTTCATTAGGTTCTATCGAAAAAATCCAACAAAAAAAAAAGAGAATTTTATTTTGAGAAACTCATAAAAATCGTGTATAACCGGGTTGGAATATTTTATTGAGTTGTTATGCCTAATCTGACTTGACTATTAAACCATGATACTCTGATTAGGGTAGTGGTAGCTATTCTGGGTGGATGCACCACTGGGGCGGGGGGGGGGGTAAGGCTTATTTTTAAGAGAGTGAGAAGTGTTGTCATGAATATTAGAGTTAATGAAGACCAGGTCTGATTAGTTACCAAACAGAGACCGTCATATTACCAATATCTTTTGGCAACATGTCATGTTGGGTGTGATCAGTTAAAAGTTGGAAATTCTTTCCCGAGTCTGAATTTTCAAAAAGCTAAGGGATTAATTTAGCATAAACTTTAATTGTGAATTGAAAAACTCATTAAAAAAACCCAACTGTTTAGTTAGTGGTCTTGAAAAAAAATAACGATTTTCCAAGACGTAACATGGATTAAATGTTATACATTCACAGCCAGCCATACCAACATCAAAACTAAAGAAATCTATGTTGACAGTTTCGGTTGACGCTCTCTAATAAGCAAGTCGGTGCATGAAATGGTTTTATTAGTATTATCTTTTAATTTTGAAATCTGATGAATTTCAACATTTTATTTTCAGTTTTTAATATTTATTTTGACAATTTTGACATTTTTCAAATTCAATTTATTAGTCTTAAGGGGTTTGAGGAAGATTTTCAAATCTCCAAGAGGTGACGACCTTGAAAAAGGTTAAGAAGTGCAGGATTAGAGCAATATGACCTGAATATCGTTTTTAAAAAACAATTTTTATGAATGAAAATTATGAACTAATAAAATATTTTGATTGATCAACTGGCTTTTATTGTTTTTGTCTATACCAGGGGTAGGCAACCTACGGCTCGCGGACTGCATCCGACCTGCTTAGGGATTTTGAGCTGCCTGTGGGCAAATATTGAGATACTAAGTTCATATTTTATGTTTTAAAGATTCTTTGTGTCAGTTTGATAGATTAAAAAGATGAACTGATTGAGATATCTTCTATCATCAATTATTCGTTGATTTGAGGCCAAATATATCTAGATGTTCTTCATTGTCTAATTCTCATATTTTAAGATTTCCATGGCATTTATTTAACTCATCATCCGATCACTATTGAGTGATCCGGTCTGCAGAGGAAATGATGTCGCTGACCCCAGGTCTATATCCTTTTTGTGGCTCGACAAGTCACAGGCTGATAGATGTTCAGCCTACACTAGAAAATACGAATGAAAAATTCTTTCACAAGAACATGCAGTCAGTCATTGTGCATTTGATATGTATCTATTATCTACCCACGATATCTTTTTTTCTTTTTTTGCTGTCGAAATATCAGTTATTTTAATGCCATTTCCTTAGGAGCCACGGAACTTTTCTAGACTTTTGACATTTTCTCACGTTCAAACCCAGGTCTCAGCTCCTCTTCCTCCTTCTGCCATCGATAACTTTGTGTCCCTACCCTCCCCAGCTGATTCCCCCTTGAAGTTTATTTCAATTTTTTCTTCGCTCGAATTCCTCACATTAACCGAGATGATAAACCCTGGGCGAGGCCGGTCAATATTTCGCCCGGTCTTTTTTCCGCCCATATTTTTCTCATTTTTCAGACAGTGTGGTTCTGATTGATGCGGGTCTTTCTGTAGTATGGTTATGTTACTATGGCACAAATATATTTTAGTAAGTATAAACTGAAAAAAAAATGCATAACACTGAATTAGGACCTTAAACGAGCGGGGACTTGGGAATGAATTTATCGCACAAATCCCAGTATACATGTATTTACCGTAATTGATGAGATATAAAATCTGCGTTCTTTCAATTTTGTGTATATCCAAAAAGTTCTCTATAAATTGAGGTGAAAATTTGTTGAAGGATAGACGATCGGCTGTGAAAGAAGTGATCAAAGTTAGGGGCAGATCCATGCACAATTACTTCCGCTTACAACGGTAGAAATATGCCCTAAAAAGTAATTTCTTTTAGCAATAAACATTATAAAACTTATTGATGATTAATTAAGTTCTCTTGAATTCTTTTCAATGAGGTGGAAAGATTGGGAAAGAAAATTGTTTTGTGCCAGACTTAAAGGTTAGAAATTAATGCTTCCCTTGAAAATCAGCATTCGAAATTTCCATTTCTGTCACATTTGGTATCCATCAGTGATATGTCATGTATAAAAAAAAAAAAAAAAAGAAAAAAAAAAAGGAATATTCTCCTCCCATGAATTTAAAAAAACAAACACCTAGAATTGATACCTTAGGAAGGCTGGGGAGCATAGCTACTGAAATGTTGTGATTAAAACAGCAAAGATAACAATTCCTCCACTTGAAAAGATAGAAAAGGAATCAACCCATTAACTGCGAATGACGGGAAATTCCATTATTACAGTTCTATATTTGATCCAATAGACTTTTTGCTTTATCATGGCTGATGGCAATCCTGTTCTATTTGTGAGTCAGGGCTTTTATCTTGTAACATAACTTTCAATGGATAGCTCTGCAATGAATTATCTTGTAATGGATTATCTGGCAATGGATGACTACTGGCGTTCCCCACCATAATACAGTTGTTGAAGCCCAAGGAGACCTATAGCATTATAACCGAATCATGATAAAAAGTTACCAATTTAGCTATATTAGCTCCAAAATAGCTATTAGGGATCCAGATTGATATTTTGGGACTCATCAGCCGCGTTATAGGACGAACCACACTATAATGATTTGCACTATAACGGGGTAGACCTCTATTACCCTTCATCACCCACCCCAGTAAATGTGTTAATGGTCTTTACTTCCGGATTTATATCCTCCATGGTCGGGTCTACAGAGAAATATTCGATTTGGAATCGTATTTCCGTTCACCATAATATATCTCCCAGTCCCTTCATCCGTCCTGAATTACCTGCCCGAGTCTCTCCGCCCCTTCATCCGTCCTGAATTACCCGCCAGAGTACCAAATTATTTTCCAATAAATCATCTTCTTGTAGGGATGTTTTCAGATCAGGGATTTCCTGTATTGGACGATAGAGACACCCGACGGGTTGACATTAATATCAAAGGATGTCATATCTATAAATGGCAAAGGTCTTAACGAGAAGATAATAGAGTCCTCTTTTCAGGTTCATCTATTCACTTTTTGTCACTTCCAGCTAGGGCAGGGTTCAAAAGGGTAAGGGATGAGCCTTTGACTTCCATTACTGTGGAAACATCTTAGGAATACTGAAGAGACGAAAACGCTGCGATAAAAAAAAAAAAACAGCAAAGATAACAAATTATTGATTTGGGAGAAAAAAATATTTTCTGCAAATTTATACTGCTAATGCTATAAAATTTCCATGAGAGCGATTCATGCCGACATATTCTTATTTTTGAGTCAGGGCTTTTGATTTGCAACGGTCAGAGAATTCAAGGAATAGAGGGATTATTTGTCTTGTGCCACTGAGCGAAAATTGAGAACCATGCAACGTACACATGAAAGAATAATGCTGGGCCTCACATGGAGAGACCACAAGACAGCACGGTACATCCGAGAAAAGACAAGACTTAGGGACATCATAGAACCCATTAAAAATCTCAAATGGCGGTGGGCTGGCCATGTTGCAAGAATGGCAGACAATCGATGGACATCGCGACTCACAACATGGATCCCCCGAGACCACATGCGCAACCGAGGCCGGCAAAATGTTAGATTGAGAGACGGGCTAGACAAGTTCTGGAAGTACTGGCTCCGTGACGCCCATGATAGAGAAGTGTGGCAAATCCTGGGGAAGGTCTATGTCCAACGACGGACGCTAAAAGACTGATGATGATGATGATGATGATGATGACTGAGCGGAGTGTCCGCTTCCTTCACTTGGATGATTAACTGAATCGCGACGACAGGCTCTCAACACAATTCCCAGCTGCTTACAGTCAGAGGCCTAGCAAAAGGGACCAGGGGGGGGGGCATCATCCCCGGTCACAGGTTAACAAAGGTGCAAAATTTCCTCTAGCCTATGTTATCTGTCGATTGATCATAATAATTTCTCCTACGTTATAGCACAACCACCCTCGGGCACAATTCTAGCTCCAGGCACTATCTTTGCCCTTTGACAACCATTTAAATCCAATGATTGTGCAACTAATTCAACTCAATTTGGCCGGTTGATTCGAATGAGATTAAATCTAAATTTATTTTACATACTCCAGAGTTGGCAGATCACTCTTCAGATGCTCATGGACAAAATGGCTTCCCTCATCCTGTAATTCCTCACTTCAAGAGAACGTTACTGTTTAGCATTATTATCAATATTACTAGTATAGAATTCGTTTGATCCTGGGACCAAATTAAGTGGTTTCCGTACCAAAATAATCAAATAACTTAAAATCCATCATCAGACCAAATTTTTATGATCTTGTGCTCAAATTAAGTGGTTTCGGTGACGAAATAATCAAATTACTTAAGATCCATCATCAAACAGAGTAACAGAACAAAAATAATAAGATTACTTAAAATTCATCATAAGATAAAATTTGTTCGATCTTATATATATATATATATATATATATATATATATATATATAATGGCTGGATTTTCTCTCACACAACAGGATGCCTCCAGCAGATGGTATACCATTTTTTGCTCACAAAGCAAAGCTCCTGATGGTGGACTCACGTTTCAGATCAAACCTATAACCTCTAAAAGTATATATATATATATATATATATATATATATATATATATATATATATATATATATATATATATATACACACACACATACACACACACACACACACACACCACACTATTCAAGATGGGAATACCTCTCGAAACATGTCTAGACCACTAATAAAAACATTTACAGATAAATAAACCTAACCTACATACACTTTACTCCCGAGTCTGTCTCACTCTCTACAGTTCATATTATATATATATATATATATATATATATATATATATATATATATATATATATATATATATATATATATATATATATCACTTTTATGTAAATGATCATTATGTTTTGTAAAATTTCTTTCAGTGCCAGATCTTTATAGAGGCAGTGAGAGGAATGGTCGGGGAAAAATGGTCAGTTCTCAAGAAAGTGTTTTTTTTTTTCTAGAATGGAGGGTTGGTGTTTAGCTTTTGACGGATAGGTGTTGCTATATGTAGGAAAGCATTGAAATAGGGTATATTATTTTCTTTTTTAATCTTTTTGGTTGATGGTGGGAGAGACTCCTTTTTTTCCTAAAAAGATGGTGTGTGCGTACCTACACTATTTCTTGAATGGACTGTTTGCTGTTAACCAATTTCTTGTATTTTAATGTTGTCATGTGTTGTATCTATGTGATTCTGTTTCAAAATGAATGCATTTCGGGGAATAGCAAACTGGACACAGAAAACAAACAACCTCTCAACCATCCTCTCGCAGACCCTTTTTTATTACAGATCAAAGTTAACGCTCACGTACACATATGCAAACACCTGCCTTTCCAAGTCCTATGAAACAATCAAAATATATTTCTCCTCAGCATCAAACATGTAAACAGCAGAAATTTTTCCTGCAAGTTTTTTTGGGGTTTTTTTAAGATGGCTGGCACTCGTCAAAATGCATCGAAACATGATAGGAACATTTTTTTTCACCGTCCAATTGTCACTTTCATTATCATTCTTTTGGATCACTTCACATCCAAAACACACACACACACATACAAACACACACACACACACACATGCACACACACACACACACACACACATACACATATATATATATACATATATATATACATATATATATATACATATATATATATATATATATATATATATATATATATATATATATATATATATATATATATATATAATCAAGAAAGCTTAACAGCTTTAAACAGTAACACCAAGAATTAAAAATGTGTCACTTCTGTCACTTATTTCGAAATATCTGTCAATGCAATTTATGCAATTTTCTCCTGTGTTACCCCCTACACACAAACCTGTTTTGAATTTACTTTGATATTCTGGTACAATGTATAAATCTTCTCTTGTTTTAATCATCAGTTGTTAACTATGTAACTGTTTCGGAGACTCTAAAGACAAAACAATCATATCAACATAGAACCCCAGCAGTGTTGTTCAAACACCAACCCTGCTTCAGCCCTGTTTTACCGCATAACTAACGTCATATACGTAATTCGTCATTTTAGATCGGATATTATGTGTATTGTATATTGATGTTAATTTATACTACATATTCATTTTTTGAAACAGGTTTTACGTACGTAATTCAATTGAAAAAAAACGTTTTTAACGATGAGGGATCAGTAAGTATAATAACAGACATGACTCGCTCTTTGTGTCTTTTCTATTGAATGTTCACCTAAGTGAATATTAAATCTGTTGAGTCAGTTTTAATCTAAGACACACACACACACACACACACACATATATATATATATATATATATATATATATATATATATATATGTGTGTGTGTGTGTGTGTATGTGTGTGTGTGTGCTGAGGCTTGTTTTAATCAGATAATGATAAGAACTGAAGAGCACCCAGCCAATGCCATTGTCAGGGGAAGTAATTTTGCATGAATCTGTCGCCAAATATACCATTACCTACACAAAATCTTATTTAAAGTCAATGAGAGCTTTTGAAGATATTTCATGGACAGTCATATACTTTTGGCGACATTTGAATAAGACGCAGGGGAGGTAATTGTTCATAGATCCACTCAAAAATCTAAGCACTTAATGCATGGCGTATTGACAACCCTCCAATGAAATTATTGAGAAACTTTGTGGGTATCTTGTTGACAGTCAAGGGCATATACATGAATTGATGAAAAAGCCGAAAATACGTCTTCGTTAAGAAAGAATTCCTTTATCTACCCCAAAATCTTGCCACGTCTTTCTTACGGCATCTTCCTCGAAATTTCCCAGAAATCAATTCAGTACTTCCGGTGATGCCAGGTGGGCAGACGGACAAATGAACAAACAAACAAGCAGACGAACAGACGCGACCAAATATATTTACCTCTTCGTAATTTCTTTGACAGAGCTGAAATATCTGCAAACATAGAGACGTTCATTTTCTCTCCAGTTAATTTGTGTAAAAATAATTCCTGTTGCCTGACTTCCATTAATTAGGGACCGTCAACCAAAACGGTCGCCAGAATTGTCCCCGTAGGTTTCTTCAGTTTTTTAGCTTGTCTTGTTGACGATGCACATATATATATATATATATATATATATATATATATATATATATATATATATATATATATATATATATATATTTGTATGTATCGCGCGTACAGTCAAAATTTAAACATCTACTCCTCATCATACCTAGAAAAAAAAAGTATTTTTGTCTCTGAAATTTTCAGCATAATTAAAATTTTACAGTGTGTGTGTGGGGGGGGGGCATATTTATCTTTTAATTCGTCTCTGGAAGTGTTCTCGCTTTTAGTTGTTGTTGTTTTTAATTCAGATTTTTTTTCCATGATCACTGCCCAACAAGTGGCGAGAGAAGTGACTTATTCGTTGATCACCCCTTTTTTCCAGTCTCTCACTCGGTCGTTCCTATCACAACATGCTGCCAAAAGATATTGATCACGTGACGGTTTTCTATTGAGTGACGAACCAGACCCGTTTGACATTTTTTTTTCAACCGCCAAAAATTGGATTAAAATCTTCAGTTCACACGCACAGCATTTTTTCTTCTATTGATCCGTGATATTTGAAATAGGTAGTAGGTGTATGATAAGTGGGTCAGAATTATTCTATAGAGTTGTGACTATGTAATCTAATTCTGTGACGCATGATATATAACAAGCCTGGCTCTGCAGGGTCAGACTCCACTCCTACTTCAATCCCGACTGGAGATAATTTTTCGCAACTTTTTATATTATACATAATAAATTTCGAAAAAAATTTTTTTCATTATAAATGTATTTGATTATTGGAATGAAATAAGACCTTGCGTATCTTAATGATAATTTTTTTAGATATGTGAGACTTATCGGTTTGGCTCTGTTGATAAGCGATCATTCAGATCGTCGTGACTTCAAATCACAGCAGGGAAATGTTAATTCTATAGATGTATTCATTTATTAGAATGAAATAAGCTCTTGTGTGTTTTTTGCCATGATTGTTGGCACATATGCAAAACTTATCAATCTAGCTCAGCCAGTAAGAGAAACTACTGCTAATTAGTTAGTCTAGATTCGAAATAATGTTTACTTTTCTAAATTTGGTGAGGGTTGTTCTCGTCTTTCTTGTAATTCTTACGGTGGAAAAGCAAATTCAGCTCAAGGTTTAGATCGGAGTTTTACAATAATCCAACTAAATAGTTAGTCTGACTTGTTTTTGGAGGTCTATTGAGGTCGAACTAGAGTATATGGATTTCTTTTGAAGCAGTAGTTGTACATCTCATTAACAAGGGTCTTTTGGGAACTGAAGATCTTTAATTTGTATGTGACTTTTTTTGTCTTTTTTCATTTTTTAGGTAGCTCTTCGCACGACCCAATCATTAACCAGAGAACATAGGAGGAAAGACAAAAAAGAAAGAATGAATCAAAAAAAGAAAGACAAGAAAGTAAGGAAGAATGGAAAAAAAGTGAGACGGAAAAGCAACAAAGAAAGATGGGGCTAAGAGAAGGAAAGACAAAACGGGGAGAGGAGAGGGAGAAAGAAAAAAAGAATAATGGAAGAAAGGAAAACAAAAAAAAAGAATGAAAGGAAGAATAAATGAAAAAAGAATGGGAGAAAAAAGAAAGGAAAATGGAAAAAAAAGAAGGAATAATACAAGAAATAATGAAAGAAATAAAGACTGAAAGAAATGATGAATAAAAGAATGAATGAAAGAAAGAAATGGATTGGAAAGGAAAAAAGGAAGAAAGAAAGAAAGGGAGAAATGAAAAATTGTAAGAAAAAAGAAAGAGAGGAAAAGAAGGAAAGAAAGTAAGAAAGTGAGATAGAATGAATAGATGAAAGAAAGAAAGAAAGTTGATTTTGAAAGTGGAAAGAAACAACAGAACTAGATATTGCATTTTTAATGTAGAAAGACAGAAAGAATGAATGAAGAACTGAAAGAAAGAAAGAAAGAAAGAAAGAAAGAAAGAAAGAAAGAAAGAAAGAAAGAAAGAAAGAAAAGAAGAAAGACTTTGAGATAAAAAGAAAAATGAAGAAGATGATTGAAAGGAATAATTTATTCATTGATTACCAGTTTTTCGAATTATCAATCGATCAACCCCAACACGGCATTCTGCCAAAAGACATTGATCTCGCGACAGTTTCCATCGATAGACTATCCATACCTGCCTTGATACTTTTTGGTGACAGTTTCCGTTGACAATTTCTAATTGAATGAAACGGATAAACGTTGACGATGGAGGAGGTTTGAGCAGGATCTATTTCCACGTAAGGAAAACCTACCAATATCTTTGACGACTTCAAATCCCAAAAGATTTGCGTTTACTAGATGTACAACCGTTGCTATTCTTCCTTAAGTAGATATAATTATACAGTACTTATCTCCTTCAGGTTATATGCATATACGTATATATATGTATATATATATATATATATATATATATATATATATATATATATATATATGTGTGTGTGTGTGTGTGTGTGTGTGTGTGTGTGTGTGTGTGTGTGTGTGGAGAAAGGGTGTAGATCTGACAGATTGTAGTGGAAAAGTTGACAATGAGGAAAGGGGGAAAAAAAAGACCTGAGACTAATTAATTGGTACGTCTGAATTTTCTATTAAAAAAAGGAATTGCTGGCGTATGTTTCTTCCGAATATTACGGTATTATTTCCGTATGAATTGTTACTTCTGTCTAGGATTAGAGCATCTGTGTACCCCCCCTCTCTCTCTCTGTCTGTCTCTGTCTCTGTCTCTGTCTGTCTCTCTCTGTCTCTCTCTCTCTGTCTCATATACATGAAGTCAAGTAATAATACAAGCAATTACCAAAGAACAAGTCAGAAGAGAAAATACATTGGTTGGCAAAAATAACAAAAAAAAAAAGCTACAATACTTGTTAGAATATCTTATTGAAAAGATAAATGTTTTAATCATTCTTTCCTCAGGAAGAGGATACATAAAAAAGAAAAGAAATCTTCTATCTCCGATGCACACGTACACACCACATCTGAATTAAGCTGGTGTGGATTCTGCAGCATATGTTGAAAGGAGTCATACAAGGAAATACATGCAAATGTCGAAAGATACATTTTTTGATCCCGAAGTAATTAAATTCTCCAGATTTTAGATATTTCTAGATGATTTTTAATCTATTTTAGATGTTTCCCAGGGAAGAACATCAGTGATGTCAAAAACGGAATTTATTCTGACCATATTTGCTCTTCGATGGTATTCTTTCAGATGACTTCAAATTTTGTCGATACGGCTCTTCAATAATTGACTCTGAGCAAACATTATTTTGTTTTTCATTTTGATCTTTGCACAGCAGCTATACCATCAGTTTCAAATACCTCTCTATTTATACGTTGTATATATATATATATATATATATATATATATATATATATATATATATATATATATATATATATATATATGTATGTATATATATATATATATATATATATATATATATATATATATATATATATAACTTTTATTAACTACTGCAAAAATAATTACCCCCCTCCAAATTAACGATGATAATTATCTGAATTCGCTGACCTTAAACACCAAGTCATTTATCTAAAAAAGGTTGAAGGCAGCATAGTATTACTAAAACAGAGCAAGCGTAGAATCAGTGAATCGAGATTGATGACTTGGAACCCTTTAGCGCAGGATTCTTAAAATTGCGGGGCCAGCAGAGTATGCTACTTTTGCTACAAAGTTAATTCAGTTCATACACACACACACACACACGCACACGTACAAACACGTGCACACTCACACACGCGCGTGCGCGCACACAAATGTAAACTCTTTCAACCGTTGTCCTATCAATTCGCTCAAAACAACGAAAAAAAAAATGTCCAGTATATATAAAAGAGCGTGATCAGACATTGACAGTATGAGTATTTGAAAAGAACATTAGTAGTGACGGTAATGATCTTAACAAAGTCAGTGGTGGTAATGGTGTTGGCTGTGTTGGTGGTTAGTGGTCGTTGAAGGTTGTGGCGGTGTTGGTGATGGCGGTGGTGGGCGTTTTTGCGTTGGCAACAGAGATCTCGGGAAATGGTCGGGAAGTGAAAACCTTTTTTTTTTTTTGTCAGATCTTGGTCGGCCATTGATGGTCTGAAAAGCATGAGAAACCGGAAGTAGGAGACGCCATTACCGGAAAAGCATCCGATCAGGTGAACTAATGTCACGCGGGACGAGAACTGTGTTAGGGTGAACACGTTCTGTGTGAATGAAAAATTGTAATCCATATATATATATATATATATATATATATATATATATATATATATATATATATATATATATTTATATATATCATCATCATCATCATCATCCAAATGACTAATGCCTTTCCATCTCCTTCAATGACGACAGCGATTGCGCTAACCTTCGCCATGTCTTACCGACAAATCCTTTCATACTGTGTCTGATCTTTCTTACGCCAGTCACTGTGCCATGGGCATAAAGCACTTAGCCCTGCTCCATCTGTTGTCATCACTTCATACCTAGAGTCTTACCCATCTCCATTTTTGTGGTTGAATCATTTGTATAATGTCCTTCGTTCTAGTCTGTTCCCTGTTGATTTTTTTCTATCTCTCAGAGTTACCTAAAGCATTGTTCTCCCCATAGCTCTTTTTGCGATCTTAAGTTGGTTCTCAATTCGTTCTACCTTGTCTTTCTCATAACTGGCAATATATATATATATATATATATATATATATATATATATATATATATATATATATGTATTGCCAGTTATGAGAAAGACATATATATATATGCCTCCAAAGCAAAACATCTGATTCTGATGGTAAATTTTTTCCACGGAAAACTTTTAACCACTGCATTGTATACACGCACGCACACACACACACACACACAACAAACGTCAATGAAAATAGGATTACCCCACCCCAAACATGTTTGGCATACCAGTCAATTCATTTAATGATTAGCTAATTAATAAAAAAAAGTTTCCATACACTTTTACTTCTAAGTCCGTCTCACTTCCTATTGATCACATTATCTATCTATCTATCTATCCATCTATCTATATCCATATATATATATATATATATATATATATATATATATATATATATATATATATATATATATATATATACTAATTTATCTCCGTGAAGAAATTCATGGATATGTAGGTTTCCTAAGTATTCGAAAGTAGAAGCCTTTCATGAGCGAATAAACAACCATAAATAATTCATATGCGAAAAAATGTGATAATAGTATGTTATTGGAGTTCAGGGTAGTGAGGGGTACTGGAGACCTGGGTGTAAAGAAAACAGGAAAAAGGTGTGCGCTGCTTCTAAAATGGTTTGATGTAAAACAAAAGGTGAATACCACTTTCGGTTTTCGCCTTTATATATATATATATATATATACATATATATATATATATAGGAGAAACGAAAACATGATGTAATGTGAAAAGTGGGAAATATTTATATCTGAATTATTTGAGAGGACTTATTTTTTAGAAAAGGAAAAAAAAACTTGTTACAAAGGAAGAATCTATTGGTGGTTAGGAGGTTTGTATCAGCAAAATTGTTACCACCAACTGGAAGAGTCCATGGTCAGGGATTGTGAACTACTATTTTTACTCTTTGTCGTCTGCTTTTTAAATGTACCACAAAAAATAGGCAGAAAGTTACAATGACAATCAACCCATGTAAGTAGCTCGCTAACTCTTGAAGAAACAGACATTTTATTTATTACATATTGTTTTGCCTCCGTTGTATTTACCATATTTATAGACCAAACATATTAATGGCTTTCTTAACCATTGAACTCATTTTTCGTCAGTTATTTGAATGATCTAAAACCGTGGTACGAAACTTTGAGAATTCAAGGAACCCTTCTATAGAAGAAATATTCTGGTTGACCCTATTCTTCAGCATTTAGGTTTTAGACTGAAATGGATGAACTACAATAATAAGCAATTTTTCACCTTCGAAAAATCTAACCTTTGAAAATCATATTTACTCTAAATAGATAACATTCATTTGGATTATGATTTATGTACAGGTCCGTGTACAATAATCATGTTTTACAATAACTGTGCAATTGGTGGTGTTGGTGCTGCAATAGGGTTTCAAATGTTAAGTTTACAGGGAACACAACTGCGGAACCCCCGAGCAGTTTTCTGCCAGACCCCAGGGGCATACAGCATCAGTTTCGAAAAAACTGTCCTGAAGAAAAAAAGAAAAGAGGATTATTCGTTGCGGTCAAGGGTTGGAAAAGGGTCATTTAACTTGTGTGGTTGAATTCCTTAGACCCCCCCCCAACAAATATACAATATCTAGTCTTTAAAATGTGCATGTGTGAGTGGGTATAAACACGCTATTGGCTACTCATAGTGTTAGTGTCACACTTGTTTGTGTGCATGTGTTGTTGTTGTTGTGAGTGTGTGTATGTATGTGTGTGTGTGTGCTAGTGTGGTTTTATAGTATGTGAGGCTGCATAAAGTATCTCTAAGAAAGTGTATGTGTAAGTATAAGCTACCACTCATATATATGTACATACCGTTGTTAACACACGAGAACACACACACACACACACACACAAACACACACACATACAAACACACACACACACATACACATGTGCACACGAAAAAAAAATACACACACACACACACACAAAAACACAAAAAAACACACTGAGACATAAACGTACGCACGTGCACCAACTTGTGGATATGTACTAACGAGTAACCATTATTGTGATTATATCCATTTACACAACCATAAATTATGTATTCTAGGGAAGTGCCTGTTCCAAAGGTGCATGTTAGGAAAGGCCAGACTTTATAGTGTGAAGAGCAGTATGCCATATTAGAAATGTAGAAATGTAAAATGCTTTTCCGTCCGTCGTACGAAATTACGGCTTCAAAGTATTTCGATTACTTCTCTTCAGTATAACCAATTTAGATATTTTATACTTAGATTAAATTTATTGACAATTTAGATATGTCATAATTAAATCTAGATCTATTGCCTTTTTAGATATTTCACATCTAAATTTAGATCTGTAATTTCAGATATGTATAATCTGTAATATTTCATCTATTTTTAATTAGATTTCTTTTGAACCGTCGATCAAAATAGTGCCAAACTCGACACTGCTCTGCCTGGTCTGTAAAATAATATTCCATGCAATGACCAGTTGTGGAGTAATTGCAATGCGTACAGTGAGAGAGAGAAAGAGAGAGAGAGAGAGAGATTTGAGAGTTAGATAGACAGCGTGACAACAAAATAATTTATTTTGTGAAACTCAACACTCCGTTTATTAGTGATTTCATAAAATCCCTAGGACTCTATCAATTGGTGATTTCACGAAATTCCTAGGGGTTTTGTGAAATCCTTGAATGTTCTGCTAATTTAATCGAATTCCTACAGAAATGTTGAAAGATTTCACAAAATCACCAGTTCAACAATCTTATTGTAACGACTGTTTCTCCTTTCATTTTTCCAATCGATTGAAATTTTTTTATCGTTTATCCAAGAGATCAACTGACAGAGTTTCCACGACGTGAAAATTTAATAAGATGATAGAAAACGGAAAAGTCACATGACGTGGTGGAGCTGCGAAAGAAATGAACGTCATTTTTTTTTAACTAAACGTTGAAAAAAATCAATCTGTTAAGAAGATCAATGAAACGATCTTCCAGAATGTAACGATAGATAATCATATATATATATATATA